>APFE031163449.1:0-25549 GCA_000404065.3 Pinus taeda | reverse complement strand
ATAATGAAGATGATGACACTGTATGTGAAACACAGTGTAACCATGAACAAATTCGTAGTAACATGGACATCGTTCCACCAACTCAAGAACATGAAACTCTTGTTGATATTGTTAATGACATTATTGAACATGCAGTTGGCAATGGCCAATTGACATTGCCAAGCCAAGTAACCCCACCTTCATGGCTAGAAGAAGCAATGATTAATATGAACGCACATAGTGTCTCAACAACCAATGAACAAAGCATGAACATCCCCTCACAACCAGCAGAATTGAACAGTGAAATTGTTCATTTTTTTGTGGACAACGGATCAATGGAAGAAGATGAAGCACATAATGAGGCATCAAATGAAGATAATGATATAGTTCAATCAGTTCCATCAGATACTGAAAGGGAAGTACCAAGCAATGACACGCAGGTGGGAGGGGTGGAGAAGATACTTGATTGGTTCCTAAAGGTACCAGTAGAGAGAGTATCAATGAAAAAAATCAAGGTACACTGGGTAGTCTTCATTTGGACCGAAGCTCACAGTTACTCACCTTAGAGGACTATACAAACCTATTAGTTGAATCTGAGAAAAAAAAATAAATAAATAAATAAATTAATTAAAAAAAAAATTAAAAAAAAAATTGAAATGCAAGAATTAAAACAGAAAATGAAGGATCTAGTCAAGGAGAAGAAGGCAGCAAGGATTGTTGTAGCGCAACGTCGAGAAGATGAAAGGCTTGAAAAAGATAAAGCAAGGCAAGTTAAGGACCAACAAAAACAAATGGCAAGACAGGAAAAGGAATCAAGAAAGATACAACAAATGCTTGAAAAGAAACAAGGGATGATCAATATGGTTGACAATGATGCAAGCACAGCTGATGAAACCAGGATTATTTCAAACTCATTGGACTACATTGCAGACAATACACCATTATTCCAAGATCTCATAAACATTCAAGTGCCTCACTATCAAAATAATGGTTTACCCACTTGCCTTATTCCTATCAGAGGAGGTGTCAATTCTATGTATGCTCATTACACACCTCCACTTAATGCAGGGGTCAGTAGTGCAAACGTGAGGTATGGGTACTCAATACCTCCATGGTTGGAAGCTAAAAATTGGACTCAATCATATGGCAGCGATCAACCATTTCCTAATAAACCTTTTTTAGGTAGGCCAACCTACCTCGCTCAAGAAGGTAAGTCGGGGAGTTTTGGCACTTAAGATTCTCAGGGCCATAAAGAATAGGGGTGTCATACGTTTTTGGCTGTAACCACATTATGATGTGGATTTTGGATGGATTGTATCTTTTTCTTGTCACAGAAACATTTTCACTTACGACCTAAGTTGTTTTATTTCATACTGTGTGCGGCATTGTAACTAAAATCCATTTTAGAAGGAACATCTATAGTCTATTATAATGTAGAAATCTTGCCTGAGAATGCAAATGGGATTTTTTGTTATGCATCTACCCACCAAATGGTTTACACAAGTTAAACAATGACAACATTTTTAGTTTACATTTCATGAGATTGTTGCAATACTTCATGATGAAACAACAGATAATGCACATAATACCTATAATTAAAACATAAAACATTTCAGGGATTTCCTTGCACGAAAAGGAATATAATTGATTACTTTCAACACTTTCCTTTTCTACTATACATTTTGAACTCTCCATATGTTGTTTGGTTGCACACAGCATTATGAAAGGAGTCTATTCACTCCTTGTCTTTTTTGGTTGAACATTGTATAAAAATCCTCTCTGGAAGCTATCCAAAAAGATCACTGAACTGATAATCATAAACATCAAGAAAGCACAACAGAAATGTGTCTACAGAGAGTAACTTCAAACCATTACAAATGAATGAAAATTACAATTTTTTCCTTTGGAAAAATCTTGCATCTTTCCACATAGTACACACACAAAAAACCCTGATTTTTGTTGAGCAAAAATCTGAAACAAGTCAATCAACTTCATTATTTACAATATAGTAAAATCACTGAAAAATTAACCAATACCAGAAGTACCAGTGAAAGAAATCAAAATATTTGAATGCAAAATTACCACAGAAAATATACATAGCATATGAAAACCCAAATCTACTAGAAAAAATTAAAACTAACAGACCTAACAAAACACAACATGTAAAACCCTGAATGGACTACCTCCTTGATGAAAATTCAACTCATATTTTCAATTAAATTGGTCATTTGTTACTGAGAGCATAGACCGAAAGTGTAAAAGAACAAAGATTCAAAGTCACTGAAATAGCAATATGCAAGAAATGGTCAACATTCATCCCCTGCAAACAAAAACGTTGGGCCACAAGTAATGGCTCCAATAGTGAACATGAGCAAAAATGAACAAGAGTTCATTATAATATTGTCCATAAGAGGGGCCAAAATGGCCCTCTATACATCCATGCATACACTGTCATTGGAAATAATTGGCACCATAAACCCTACATACCCCAACATTTCTAACCATATATATAACAAAAAAAAAAAAAAAAATTGATCAACACCAATCTATTTAATGGCATCTAAGATGGCCAGGGATCACCAGAATGAACTCCCCAAGGTTAGGATGGACAAAGTGTTCTATGGCTAAAGGTAGTTTGATGCAAGCACGTTCTCTACCACATCATGTAACAGTGATCTAATTGAGATGCATAAACACAATTGTGTAAGCATAATCAATCTGATGAGTGTGTTGCTTGCAAGTTCAAATCCATTAAAAAGTTCACAATGCTTTATTTGTGAGAACTGTTGGTTTTGCCTTGGCTTGGAGGACAGATTCTACTTCACCATAACTACTCCTGCTACTCCTTTTTGCTTAGTTCCAATGTACTTAGCCACCTTTTTGTTGTCAATCATATTGATCCCTTCGATGGTACCTATATTTTGTGGAAGGAAAAAGGTTGGCTAGTTTGTTAGTTTACTTTCAAGAGCATGCCTCCAACACATGGTTTCCTCTGTTATAAGCTTATTGACAGTTTATTTTGCTAAATGTCAATCTCTATACTTGACACTTCCCACTGTCCAATTTTAAGTTTTGGAAATGACCTCATTGCTACTCTTTAACATGTTCAAATATCCACATTTAAATATTAGATTTAAATACCTTAAGAAAATGTTTTTACTTGTTACAATTGTTGCCAATAACTTTGTGGTTCATTAAAATATGCCCAATACAAATTAAATTATAACTGACTCAAGCAACACATGATGGCCTAAAGAAAACTATAACCGATGTAACCATACCAGAACGTAATTTACAATCTTCCACCAACACAACCTATAAATCAATCTATCTGAGAACACACTACCAGTTAAATCCAATGTATAGCATAAACATCAAAACTTGTACATTCACATTAGGCATAAGTAACAAAAATATCCAACAGAATATGAATCAGTGCAAAACCCAGTTCACCCAAACATGATAAAGTCGCATCCAAACAAATTCCATCCGAAATGAATAAATTTACACACCCTATTGTTTAAGCTAAGATAGGATAAATACACATGCCATGCTTCCATATAACTTTGTGGTTCATTAAAATATACCAAATACAAATTAAATTATCACCGACTCAGGAAACACATGATGGCCTAAAGAAAACTATAAACGATGTAACCATACCATAACTTAATTAACAATCTTCCACCAACACAACTTATAAATCAATCTATCTGGGAACACACTACTAGTTAAATCCAATGTATAGCATAAACATCAAAACTCGTACATTCACATTAGGAATAAGCAACAAAAATATCCAACACAATATGAATCAGTGCAAAACCCAATTCACCCAAACATTATAAAGTTGCATCCGAACAAATTCCATCCAAAATGAATAAATTTACACACCCTATTGTTTAAGCTAAGATAGGATAGATACACAGGCCAGAATCAATCAATTGCAGGGCAGAATGACAGTTACAATAAGAAAATAGTTTATGAAATTTGGAGTAAAGATTGAGGACTTACGAAGCGGGAAATCCAATGCACACAAAACCATAAAGACAGACAAAATCCTAAACTTGCCAAACCCTCAAAACCCTAAACCTGCAAAACTTGCAAAACCCTATGAAATGCAACAAGAGACTGAGCGAACGCAAAGCACTGAAACTCCAAGAGAAAAAATAACAAAATTCCCAATAGGAAGGTGAGGTGTTGAAAAACACAGAAGGTGAGGTGCTGAAAAACACAGTGGCAATGGCTGGTAGGATTTTTCCTACCAAATAGACGTAGAAGCCATGTCCAAGCATCTTTCATATCGAAACCTTCTCCAAAGCTCGCCAGACGTTCTCCAGAGCTCCCCAGACCCGCAACCAACTTGGAAAACATGGAAAAATAGGAAATTAGGCAATGGCATAAATATTGTTTACAATGTGAAACGAAAATCATCAAAAACCTGTAAATTTACCTCTAACCTCGAACTGGCTAAAAATTGGCACTGGCTCCTTCCCAAACAACAAGCAGCGTGAATGAAACAACTACCAAGGTATGTACAAACCCTCAGCGGTCCAGAACGAACAAGACTGGCAGGCGGAATGAAACAAGAACAATGGAAACCCTGTATAGATAATGAGCGTGTGCAAACAGTTAAGCAAGGTTAGCAGGCCAACAATGGCGGACAAGGCGCACAGGAAATGGACCTGTCCTGCGCCACCGTCGGCATAGCGCTTTGCCCAAACACCAGACCCGAACAGAAATACATAGAGCAGAGCAGACATCGCGGCAAACAAGCGGAAGTAGGAGGCGTAACACGTCGGGCATGTGTCGTACAAGCACCTGTGGGAGCCACGTGCCAGTAGTTGAGGTGGAGAGGAGGGCACACAGGTAATGGCGTCCCTCCCCTAGGTAGCCAATTTGCATATATTGTGTTTCACCTCAGTGTACCAACCCTAAGTTGACAAATAAATGTTAATAAATATAGCCCACTATATTTACTTGACATAGAGTTGTTTTCGTGTGTAAACTCATCCATGTCAGTGAATACAAAATTATTTTCCTCAACGATTTATTTTTTTTCGCACGTATATGGAGGAATGGTAGCACGACAGTTCTCATACTCGCGTGAGACAGGGTCAATACCCATTAGCTGCCACTATAACCCCAAGTACAACTGCCCATCCCCAAGAATGAAGCACAAGTAAAGTGAGGTTCAGAGGTTTGAACCTGTGACTTGCATAGCAGCAAGAATGCCTTAGCAAAATGTTCGTCGGCCAACCGACTAAACCCCGGGGGGCCTTTCCTCAACGATTGTTACCATCATGTGACTGCATGTCATTAAATACGAGTCACAATTTTTCTTTGCATTTAAGGTTTTTCCAATTTAATCTACACCCTGCAATGACTCTACATGTATACAAGAGTTGTGTTTGTAATATATATTCAAATGTTGGACTCGCAAGCATAGCAAAGACAGGATAGTCACCGCCAACTCCAAGGCATTTAGAACAACGTTGGAGTCTGGCAGGGAGAGGGAAATGGGTATAGAAGTTTTGTCGATGTTTTTCTGCCTTTTCATCATGGAACTGCCTCACCTGTCACTTATTATTCCTCCCAGCTTCATCCAGAGAATTTGTACCATCATCATCATCTCTATGCTCACATCCCTACTCTTCAACCCCATCATTATGTTTTGAAGCAAGTTGAAGGCAACCATCCTTCCCAAAGGTTATCTTATTGTTCCATGGATACAAGGGACATAGAGGTTCTCTTATCCTTCTGAAAGGCTATCACACCAGAGTCATCTGGATCGCTGTCCGCTTGAGAATTCAGATAAATTATCCGCCTAGTATGGCATTGCCTGCAGAAAGCAAACTAAAAGAGTCGTCGGCGTAATATTTTCCTGGACTGGGATTGGAAGGTAGCCTCTCTACCTCTCTTGCTAGCCTATTGTTATTATGTACTATGAATCTGTCTCGTAATAATTTAACAAGAATAATTCCACCACAGTTCAGGTAGCTCAAAGCGCTGGGAATTCTTGAACTCAACTTTAATCTACTCCATGTTTTTATTCCAAAAACATTGTGTAAATGTACATGTCTTCAATGGATCAGACTCTCAAAGAACAATTTGACAAGGATTATTCCAACAGAATATTTTGGATCACATGACGAATGTTCCAGATTAATGTGTTGTGCAAAGTGCGTAGTGTAAACAAATATCAATCATCCCAAAGTTGCAAAGGTCAATCACTTATATATATAAGGCTTAATTTAGACAAGCTTTTGTATAAAGTTACGTGTAATTTATAATGCAGGGTAGATCTCTTTGCATTTTATACAAACCATAACTAAGCTCAATTTCTTCTAAATTTTAAAAATATTAATTCCCCTTTTACTGAGCATTGAATAAGGAACATTCAATTATTTACATTTTGAACGTAACATCAAGCAAGACTACGAAAACATTCAATTATTTACATTTTGAACATAACATCAAACAAGACTATAAAGTGATTGTAAAATATATTAGTGTTTTAATCTAATAACAATTGATTGATTTCTAATTTCAAAGCAATCTAGAATCTAGATGAGTCATAAAACAATACGTCTTCGGTCTATGCATTTCAAGTACATTAAACTTCATTTAAGATTTTTATGTAATGGTTAACATCATTTATGAACACAGTCGAATCCATTGAGTCCTAATGTTTTCATGGCCAGAGCTAAAATTACTTTCAATCACATTAACATTTTTATGGTGCTATAGTTCCATACAGAAAAAATTTACAATAATAATGCTGCTCAAGCCTCGGACACCATTGGAAAAAACATGAGTTACATTTGACAATAATCAACATGTAATTCAATGCCAATACGTTTATTCATTTGAATCACAATTCCAATCCCCTTCCAAATTTTGAAATATTGTGCATAATTGAGATCAGATAAACTAGATGGAAAATCACTTCTGCAGGGGGTGTTCTAAACTACAAATTTTCACAATGATTCTTTGGCTCATTTGAAAAGTGTGTTATTCTTAGATCAGTAATTACATAAAATAATTTCTTGTTTTGAGATTCAAAAGGTTTGTAAGCACCATCTAAATTAGGTAGATTGTAAATATCTGTTTGCGAGACATATCTTGATATAGTTTTCATATTGCCAACACAACATAGATCCCTCATCTAAAAAAGATCATCATGCATTCATTTTCCTCATGTATTTGGGATCATGGTACTGAATTTCCGCTCCTGTATTGAGGTCAATGCTGCTTATTGATGTTGTTTGTTTATTCTGGTTACCATCAATTTTTCTCTCATTTGCTGAAATTTCAGCACAATCATAGAATTTCATGCTCAGTAATAAAATGTTTTTAGTGAAATTTCATGCTCAGTAATAAAATGTTTTTAGTGAAATTCCATGCCCACTAAATTACATTGATATACTTGGTTAGCCATTCCCAAGAGCATGTTCAGAGATCTGTTCTATATCACTCATATTATTCATTCAATAATTATATTAGTGAGCTAAAAAATCAACTAGAAGGCATGCATTGCAATCCTGAGTTAGCACTGCAAAATGAAAATTTACAACTGCTAGTTGAACTACACAAACAGAACTGAATTAGCTGTGATACAATTTCTAATGAAACCAGAGTTTGAGGAAATGAAGACAATCAAATTTTCTTTATCCGATAAGAGAAAAGAAATCAATCTTGCATTTTAAGTAGGACATTGAAGGTACAGGTAAAACAAGAACTGGCAGGCATTAATGCATGCAACATCCAACATGTGCAGTTACATTCACAGCGTGTCAAATGAATTGGACTACATATGTATAACATTTAAATATTTACATTAATGGCATTTGACTGGGTACCTTGAATCTGATTGCACATCCTGCAGCCTTTCAAAATCTCAGCTGAATCAAGCAACCAAACTCTCATAATGATAATAAGCTGTCCAGACTCCATAGTCGACTGCTCTTTCTTCCAATACAGTAGTCCTGACAAAGATTGATATACATATGTCTGCCCTTCAAGTCTTGATCAAGATTGCTATACTTCTGGTATGGTTTACTTCTTAAGAGCATTTTATCACATGCTACTGCACTTAAGTGTTGTCAAACCAGTATGATCTGTGAATGTTCTTGTACGGAGTTGTAATCCCCTCACATTGTCAACTCAAAATGGAGATTCAAATGCAACTGAATTTAATCATAATTCAAAAATCTCCATATAAATTCACAAATCAACAGGCCAATCTTTTTGGAAATTTTACATGCAACTAATGTTTTGATGATCCAATTGATCTTAGCAAGATATTTGAACATTTTACCATGTCTAATAAATGATAATCCTTCTAAATTGGAATAATATCTAGCCTCCCATCTTTTAGAATTGATGGATACTTACAGGATTTTCTCTGAAATTTACCTTCCATCTCCTATGCTTTTGACATCAAATCAAACACACTTTTCTGCTATAATACCAACCTATTTCTATACTTCTCTGCTATGTTTATGTCCATTCTTGCAGCGTAGATTGAAGTTTTTCCACAATCAGAATATGTCGGTATCAATGTTCCTACTGCACTCATGCTAAAGATGCTGCAAGCATTTCCCCTGATTTAGAAGTTTTTGTCAATATTTGGCTGGCATGAAAAGCACAATTCTTTTTCAATACTTTGCAATGCAATCACACTTGCAAAAAACAGCTTTGGTTTGCACTTGCAGACTGTATTCCACTAAGGGGCTTCCTTTGGCTGCATTACTGCCATCTAAACATTGACTGGCAAACAAACACAGAAATCTGTCCTTTTTCAAATATTGAAATCCCAGATTTCTTCTTCAATGTCTATTGGAACTGTCAAACCTCTTATCAAATATCTTGCTTTCCCTTCACACATACTAAACCTTCTGAAATTTGTGCAGCCCCTGAACATGGTTTTTCAGGTACATCTTCAGAGATTTCATCAGACAATACTGACAAATTGCTTACATCAGTCCTAAAAACAGTTTCTTCTGTTGCAAGGAGAAAGCTGCTTTCTGGAATTGTGCATGAATCTCTACACTCTCCAAGTGGATGTGCTCTTTGACTTGATCCATCACTTGCAGTACCATCATTTCCACTTTTAGTCTCAATAAGAACAGGAAATGAACTGCTACCAGCAGTCACACCTCTGCCCCAATCATCCATTGATGCAAAACCATCCCTCATATAGTTCCCACACACATTTGGCGATAGGACATTTTCAATCACTTCACAAGCCATAAAATCCATGTGAAATCCATCTGTATGACTAGACCTTTCAAAAATATAGTCATGACTTCCAACATTCAGCCCCCGTTGCACCTGAAAACCTGATACTATTCCTACCACCTTAATATTGTCATCTTGCACAGGAATGGACCCTTGTCCACAATTAAATTCAGTTGAATGTCCAGCTACCATACATCCCTGCTCCAAACCTATGCATGGCAATAAACTATGACTTAGAGATCCTTAATCAATCAAATTTTGAGATCCTTAAGCAATCAAACTTTGAACCAGTATTTGAGAGACAAGTGGAGCACAACTGTTACCTGCAACATTAAGCTGCACAGAGCATAAGTTCTGCTCCCTATTGTCATTGCTCGCAACATCATAGAAACATCTTTCTGATGTCAATTCATCAACCTTGTCTTGGTCTCTGACATTTTGGCATGCCTCTGAAGAAAAGGACATTAAGGATTGTTGGCCTTGCACACAGTGTATCGATTGCACTCTGCTGCTGCTTAAAGAGGCATAAGAATGTTCAGAAATGGTTCCAGAATTATAACTTGACTGTAATTCTGCATTTAATGGAAGAGATGGTACTCTAGTATCATCAGAATCCCGCAAAGATACTCGGCACACTGGGCAGGTCGAATTTTGCCTTAACCATAAGTCAATACAGTTGATATGAAAGTTATGCCCACAGGTGGGTAAAATGCGCAATATGTCTTTTCCTTGATATTCACTAAGGCATATTGTACATCTGTTTGAGGAACATTTCAATAAACTGTGGTTAGATTTCTGGCAATAAAAAGAAATATTACCTTTTATAAAGAAAAAGAAAAAAATAAACAAAACCTACATGCATATTGAATACCAAAGAATAAAATTAGAATGATTATCTGGGGATAACAAGCATGAAGTTCAAATTTAAAATCAAAATCTATCTTTTCTAGATCTCTTAAGTAACTAGTTCTGAATTGATCTGCTTAAATATAGAGTTTGTCACTAATTCCACTCTAAATAATGGCAATGCCGTATATGTCTTTCTTGTTGGAGAAGCAAACAGCAAGCTCCAACTTAATATTGAATATAATTTTGTAGTTTATGTAAACTTTATGTTAATGTGGCATGTAACCACAACCTAATGAAATAATAAATAACGTGAGAGTTAGTTGATTAAATAACCATTACTGTGTGAGGGTTTATATGATGATGTAACGATAGATGATTAACTTAAGAGTGTGGTAACTTATATCTGTCTCCTATGAATGTATTTGTTACAGCATTACTATATAAAGACATTGAAGAATCTCTTAGCCTCGAGGATTAGCTCAATTGGTCAAGTCCCCATCATTAAAGCACCTTTGCTATTGAGAGGTCGCGAGCTCAATTCTCTCGACACTCTCAGGTTCAGGTTTTGTGGTTGAGCTGGCAGGAAGCGATCCCTTTGGTTGGATCTGCCTGGTACAAATATTCCATGGACATAGCGGTAACGGATCTCTGGGGCCCATGAACCATACAGACAAAAAAAAAAAGCATTGAAGAATCTCTCCATTTATATGTATTATGATGTGTATACACCAAATTTCTAGACAGTTTCAGAGATATACCAGAGTCTGTGATTAGAGAGCGAGCATGAAGAGTTTGTCTGCAATTAGTCTTAGGGATCAAGGTCCAGAGATGGGGCAAGTTAATGTATGTTTTCAAAAAATAGAAGGGTTTTAAAAGTTCCCAATTGCAACCAATAAAAAAATTGGAAAAATGAAAGTAATTATGGGCTTCAGAAGCCCACTCATACACAAAGACCATTGATCATTCATCAGAAGGAGGTGCCATTAAAACAACAAATCAGCAAAGACACTAGTAGAAGTTTGCACACTCAGGTAAAAAAGAGTGAGCAGCCTGGTATCTAAAGACAGAGAAGACAACCAGCAGATCAACATTAGCAGAATCGAAGAACATGGCCACAATTCATATGAATATGTAGCAAGCATTGTTCCAGCCTTGCAGGAGAGAGCAAGCAGACTCAAAGTTCAGAGAAAATGTTGCATAGATGTTTAGTCCAGACAAAGTCCCCAGAGCATAAACAACTATGTACAAATCAAGCAGTCAAGATAAAGCAGGTCAGAGACGCCATTTACTTTCAGAATCAAATTGTAACCTTAAGACACCTGCACATATGACATGTGTCTAGCAGATGAAAGCAGACACCCGTGATTGTGCAGAGGCCATCAAGGATAGTGCAGACTCAGCACCCAGATGGGGTTGATCATTTCTTTCAGGGAATAAACATGGGCTGATACACCACAGAGGAAAGAAGTTTTTCACTGAGACATACATGTTTCTTATATTCATATTGAGAAAAAAGACACAAAAAAATTGTAGATATTAAAAACCAGAATCCAAACAGACATCAATAAAGTTGTAAAGCTCGTTATATATATTGCAAAGAACATTATGGAAAACGCTTCCTCAAATACCCAGATCACAGCCCGTTTGAAGACAAGGCAAATCAGAAAGGCACATGACATCCCAGACAGCTAGCAGATATTGGAACACATGGCAGTGAGAATCCATCAGTCAAGTGTGGAAGACCTGATGTTTTCTATAAATATATAAGATAGTTTTATAGTTTTATCACCGTCCACAAATAACCAATAAATAGGCCCACCGGAAAAGAATAAAATAAGTTTTTATAAACAATTAAAAAATCAGAGTTCACAATAGGCACAGCAATTAAATTTAAACACATTTGTAAAAGAAGCTATAAAATGAACATAAGTTTTGAAGATGATGCTGGCAAACTTTTAAACACTGGAAATGATTAGGTGCAGTCTTTTCACAGTGAATAAATTTTGTCCCCAAGTGTTTGACAATTATGAATATTTCTTTTTGTCACAAAAGTGTTGCTGATTTTTGCTTTGATTATTTTGCAGTGGCATCAAGCCTGATAAACACTATGTCACAAATTTGTTTGGGGATTCAAACTGAGCATTCCAGGCTTTGGCAAAAGCATTTGATATGTAAAAGAAGCGACCAAGCAGATTTTTACCGCATGACAAGAAGTTAAAAGAAAAAGAAAAAATGTTGTAAAAAACTGCAAATAAAAGGTTCTGATTACCCTCAGAAAGCAAGATATGATTCTTTTCAAGTCACCTAGGTGCAGCAAAGTTCAAAGTTCCAGTGTTGCACGAAACGCCCTCCCCCCCTCCCTGCCAAGGATCCAAACCAGGATCCACAGTTCAGAAATCTGGAACTGGGGATCGGGCTGGAAAACACAGTTCCTGGAAATTCGGAACCGTGCCGGCCCGATACACAGTTCCGGATTTCCGAACTGCTGATTCGTACAAATCCTAAGTGGATCCAATGCCCGTCAGGCGGTTCCGTGGCGACCGACCCAAAAAACAATTTTTTTTCTTTAACTTGAGTTGGCGGTGGGTTTAGGTTGAGTTAAGGAAATAAATTTATAGTGTTTTTCCCAGCTACAACCATAGTTTTTGGCTGTTTTGTGGCGTTTTTAAAATTTAGACGGCGACATCAATCCTTGTTTCTAACTCTCTTTTTTTGTGTTTTTGGACAGCTATAACCATCCTTGTTGTTGTCTTTTGGTGTTTTGGGAGCTACAGTCATATTTTTTGGCTGTTTTGTGGTGTTTTTGGACAGCTATGCATTCTGTTTTGTGGTGTTTTTGGACAGCTATGTATTCTGTTTTGTGGTGTTTTTTTAGCAGCTTCAACTAGAGTAAACTTCTCAAGGTACGAAGATAACACTTTTTAGTTTATTTAGTTTTCAGATTTTTCTAATAATGTATTTTATATTTTCTAAGGGTTTTGAAGTTTCGAAGCCTTGGCCCTTAGGAAATTATATAAGTATGTAACAAAGGTTTCCAGGATGGGAAGTGGTGGAGCATGGAAATGGATATGCAACCTGTGTCAAAAACCTTACAAGGGTTCTTACCCAAGAGTGAGGGCACATTCTTTGCAGGAAAAGGGAAAGGGGCATGGATGTTTGCCCAAAGACAGTTGACTCAAAAGAAAGGAGGAAGTATGAGATTGAGCAAGAAGAAGTTGATGGACTTAAGAAAAGACGTGATCAACTTGTCAATGCTACTCATTAGGCTCCAAACATTGAGCCAAGGATTGGTGCTTGAAGCAAGGAAGAGGTGAGCAGCTCAGCAACATGAACAACCAACATCAAAAACTACTAGGAGCCCATCAATTTAAGAAAGTAGACTAGCTAAAATGATCAATTCTCAAGGGAGAGAGGAAGTTGAATTAAGGGTAGCAAGGGCCATGTATGCTTGTGGTATCCCTTTCAATGTCATTCAGTCGCCTTATTGGCAAGACCTAGTGAGAGGAATTAACACATCTCCTCAAGGGTACAAGGGGCATAACTATGAAAAGGTTCGAACTGAACTGCTCAAAAAAAAAGAAAGAGCTTCTTGAGGTTGTTCTGGCACCTATTTGTGCTTCATGGAGTAGCTCTGGGGTTAGCATTATCTTAGATGGATGGATAGATACTAGGCATAGGCTATTAATTAACATCATTGCTAGTTCAACAAAAGGAGCAATGTTTTTGAAGGTTGAAAATTGTTCAAGGAAGGTAAAGGATGCTCCATTCATCGTTCATATCTTAATCAAAGCTATTGAGCAAGTAGGACATGCTAGGGTGGTGCAAGTTATAACTTATCATAGAAAATGCATTTGCAAGGTTGATTACTGAGAGCAGATATGATCACATTTTCTAGACTCCTTGCATTGTGCATGATCTAAATTTGATCTGAGAGGACATTGACAATAAAGTTTTCTGGATTAAGGAACTTAGAGTATAAGCAAGGGAGATGATTAAATTCATCACTAACCACCACTAGTCTCAAGCAATATTTCATTTGAAAGTTGCTAAGATGAGATATGCCTCAAATTTCATCATGTTAGGCTACCTTTTTGAGGTACAGCAACCATTAGTTTTTATGGTGGTGAGTCAACTTTGTGCTAAGTGGACATAGGAAAATTCAGAGCGAGGGGCTATGATGTGC
This sequence comes from Pinus taeda, assembly GCA_000404065.3. Classification (NCBI taxonomy): domain Eukaryota; kingdom Viridiplantae; phylum Streptophyta; class Pinopsida; order Pinales; family Pinaceae; genus Pinus; species Pinus taeda. The sequence goes on along the minus strand of APFE031163449.1, from coordinate 11,295 downwards.
ATATTATGCCTTGATGAGGATTGGTGGAGCCAGATAGAATTCTTGCTCAAGTTCACATCTCCTGCATTTAAGATTTCTCGAAGTATCGACACAGAGAAACTGTTAAAATTGGCAACTAGGGCCAAACTCCATGTGGATCACCTTATTTATGACTTCTGATATTTTTCCTAGATTCCTCTCATCGAGAGGTGTAGGACTGATCCAAAGATCATCCTATTCCGATAAGTATTTATGGAGATATGAATTTATTTTGATTATGGACAATTTGTCAAGGTCGGCAGCAAACTTATGTAGGCTCAGAAGCCCAATAGTCACGTCTATTCATCCTCAACGTTTGCATATAAATACAAGGAGCATTCTCCTCATTTGGACAATTCAATTCACTCATCTTCTCTTTCTCTCTCCTATGCATAAAAGGAGCCTCTCTCTCTCTCACACGTGTGGCTGAAAGGAAGACGTCCTAGGGCAAGGAAGACATAGAAAGAATGATGCTAGGGCAGCAGGTCATCTCTTTGACCAACGTTGACCATCCAAAAGTGCGGATTGGCTATTCCTAGGCAGGCCACAATTTTTGGCACGAAAATCGAGGTGATCTGACCTCTAGTTTGACCCGTGTTGACTGCCCTAGTTTAGGGCGGCAGTTGACTTCAGAAATCTGCAAATTGGCTGTACTTTTGGGGCTGTTCAAGGGCTATTTCTTCAGGTTGTTCGAGGACAAGTTGACCGGAAATTGACCAAGCATTTTAGAGGTCAATTTCAGCTAGTTTGACCAAGTTTGACTTTGCTAATCTAGGGTTTGTTGCTGCTGATATAAAACTACGGAATTCAGATTTTGTACTATTTCTCTCTACTGAACTATTGAAGATAAAAGAAGATTTGATCAAAGGGTTTCCCCGCATTGGGGTTTGTCCCTAGCCATGTCTCTTGTCTTGGCTTGTTTTTTGTTGATCATTTAATGTTCTATCTGCACTTTACTTAATGTATATGTGATTGCTAATATGTAGCTAATAAGAAGAAAAATAAGTAAACTGCTCTAAGCATAGAACATACCATAATTTAACATGGTATCAGCGTTGAGGTGAAGACAAAGCCCACGCAAGAGCAAGAGCAAGAGCAATCACCGAAGAGAAGGTTGGCAAGGCTATCTAAAATAAATCATGGGGTCCTCAACGCACTTCCCTGCTGAAGACAAACTACGTGAGATGTCTGACTATCACAGATGGAAGATGTCTCTCGATCTAAGATTAGAAGAACACAGAGTGTTGGACCATGTGAGAGGCAGAATCGTTGAGCTTCCATCAAATGCATCCGCTGCTGCTAGGAACAAATGGACCAAGGGAGAAGTCAAAGCAAGGAAGATCATCCGGGACTCTATCGACAAGCACTTGGTGGCCTATGTTTCCGAGCTGAACACCTCCAAGGAAATCTACGATAGACTAGTGAGTTTATTTAAAGTTAATGATGCAAATCAAGTCCTGTTTTTTAGAAATAAGCTGAAGGAAATTAAGAAGGGTAAAGATGAGAGTATGCAAGCATATTTCTTAAGAATCACCGAGATCAAGAATGATCTCCTATCTATTGGGGAAGTAATTCCTGACAGGGAAATGACACTCACAACTCTTGGAGGACTACCATCTGAATGGTATATATTCAGGACTACTCTTCTCAACAATAAAGTAATTCCTGGATTTGAGGAATTAATGGCTAGATGCATTCAAGAAGAAACGAGGATGGAAGAGCAAGAAACGCCCATACTTAAAGGTCATCCCTCTGCCTTTTCTTCTCATACTAAAAGAAGAAACAATTTTGGGGCTAAATTCAAAGGAAAGGCTGGACCAAAGGGTGGAAGAAAAGGACGATGTTACAATTGCAATAAAATGGGTCACTATGCAAGGGAGTGCCCTAATTAAAGGGACTCACACCGGGACGATGATCAAAATCCCTCTCAAGGCAATCAAAGGAATGGCAGATCAAATGGCAAAGGTAAAAGAAGTGTCGAAAATCAAGGAAGAGAACAACCATTCAAGAAGGCAAGAAATTCCAGGTATGAATCTAACATTGTTAACAATAAGCAAGATGAATATTATCTACTAGCTGCTCTATCTACTACTGCTCCCCCGGACTCACTGGGAAATTGGCTTATTGATAGTGGTGCCTCAAGGCACTTCACTGGTTACAAAGAAGCTCTCTATAATCTGATAGAGAAAACCTGGAAATTGTTCTTGGAGATAATTCAAAATATCCCGTGAAAGGCGTAGGAAACATCACTCTTCAATTGAATCAGGGTAATACCATCCACTTACAAGATGTATTATATGTACCTGATCTCAAAAAGAAACTAGTGTCCATTTCGGCAATGGAAGACAAAGGCTACAACATGGCTTTCAGCGATGGCAAGGTACGTGCATGGAAAAAGAATTTTAAAAATGCTTTTACTCTTGTGTTTCGAGTTGATTCATTATATCAAGTCGGAGGAAGTCCATTGGGTGTCATGTCTTGTGACACATCTCTTGAATCCGAACTATGGCATCGGAGGTTTGCTCACCTTCATTATAAAGCTCTACCCGATGTAAGAAAAATGGTGACAGGGATGCCCGAGTTCATATTAGAGCAAGAAGGTGTATGTCCAGGATGTGCCGAAGGAGAGCTAAAAAGGGGACCATTCCCCTCAAGCCAAAGCAAGACCTCCGATATATTGAAGTTGGTTCACTCAGACATATGCGGTATGATGCCTGTGAACTCCTTGGGAGGATATTTATATTACCTCACTTTTACAGATGATTATTCTCTCAAGACTTGGATATACTTCTTGAAAAAGAAGGATGAAGTGTTCTCCTGGTTTCGACACTTCAAAGCCTTGATCGAGAATCAGACCGAAAAGAAGATCAAGACCTTAAGGACTGATAATGGGACTAAATATGAATCCAATGAGTTTCATGACTTTTGTAAAGAGGCTGACATTAAGAGGGAGACTACTACACCATATATTCCTTAGCAGAATGGTGTGGCGGAAAGGAAGAATCATACAATTGTGGAAGTTGTCCATGCTATGCTCCATGATCAAAGACTCCCGAAGAAATGTTCACCAGTAAGAAACCTAACGTATCTCATTTTAGAATTTTTGGAAGCCCTATATATTTTCATGTGCCGAAAGAGAAAAGGAATAAATTGGGTGCATCTGGAAATAAAGGAATCTTCGTGGGCTATAGCGAAAATACTAAGGGCTATAGAATCTATGTAGTTGGTCAAAGGAAAGTCGAGATTAGTCATGATGTCACCTTTGACGAAGATATGGCTCTTAGCAAAGTAGACAATCTTCCTACTTTAAGGGGATCTAAAGAAGCTGACACCGAGGAACCGAAGGATAAGGAAGATGAGACGATGCCCGATGTGGAAGAACCTATGGATCCTATTGATCCTCCTCTGCAAGAGCGTTCCTCTTCTAGGAAGAGGCCTTCATGGCTTAGGGGGGCACTTGATGATGCTGAAGGACACATTGCACCCAGAGGAACCTTCTGTGAAAGTAAGAAGCCTAACAGGTACCAGGGATACCTGACCGTCATGAGCATGATCATCCAAAATGAGCCTTCGTTATTCACAGATGTTGTCAAGCATCAAGTATAGAAGGATGCTATGACCAAGGGAATATGAGCCCATTATGAAAAACGATGTTTGGGATGTGGTCCCCAGACCCCAGGACAAAGCAGTTGTCACTTCAAAATGGCTTTACAAGATAAAGCATGCAGTTGATGGAAGTGCAGAAAAGTATAAGGCTTGTTTTGTCGCTCGTGGCTTTCCCAGAAGGAAGGTATAGACTATGACGAGATATTTGCACCTGTTGCCCGATATACCACCATCCGCTCGATCATAGCCCTTGCCGCTTCGCAAGGATGGAACCTACATCAAATGGATGTCAAGATTGTGTTCTTACATGGTTTGATCAAAGAGGAGGTCTATGTGGAGCAACCTGAAGGATTTGAAATTTATGATCGAGAATCTCATGTGTGCAGGGTGAAGAAGGCCCTCTATGGGCTAAAGCAAGCACCCCGAGCATGGTATGAGAGGATCGATAGCTACTTGATGAAGTTGGGATTCACAAGGAGTGAAGCCGACCCTAACCTTTACTTTAAGGTTATAGATGACAAGCCTCTCATACTGGTGTTGTATGTTGGCAACCTCTTTCTAACAAGTGCAGACCCTCTCATTCACGAATGTAAGAGGGAGCTGACTTCTGAGTTCGAGATGAAAGACCTAGGACTTATGCACTACTTCCTAGGACTGGAAGTCTAGCAAAAACCAGGGGAGATTTTCTTATCTCAAGGAAAATATGTGATGAAGGTATTGGAGAGATTCAGCATGGTGGACTGCAAGCCTGTGACTACCCCAATGGAGCTTGACTTCAAGAAGTTAAGCAGTAGTGTTGCCAGACCTGTTTTATGAAATGCTACCAAGTATTGTCAACTCGTCGGAGCATTAATGTTCTTGGTGAACTCTCGTATAGATATATGCTTTGCAGTGAACACATTGAGTCAACATATGGTTGAGCCTCACCACTCACATTGGATTGGTGACAAGAATCTGTTGAGATATCTTCGTGGCACAATCACTCATGGGTTGAGATACACTGCCGAAGATGTGAGACTACTTGGGTATACTGATGTTGATTGGGCAGGCAATGTGGTGGACCGAAAGAGCACTTTCGGGTGTTGTTTCTCTTTGGGATCTGCCTCGATATCCTGGATGAGCAGGAAGCAGAAGTCGGTGGCTTTGAGCACAGCCGAGGCAGAGTACATTGCTGCTAACATGGCCTCCTATGAGGCAGTTTGGTTGTGAAAGCTCTTCAGTGAGTTGTTTGGATTTACATTAGATACCACCATGATTCTACGTGACAACCAGAGCAGGATCCGTTTATCAGAAAATCTCGTATTTCATGATCGCTCCAAGCATATTGATATCAGGTACCACTATATTCGAGATATGGTGCAGCGAGGAGCAATAAGGCTTCAACATATCGGTACAGATGAACAAGTCGCCAACATTTTGACAAAGCCCTTAGGAAAGGTCAAATTCCTAACTTTCCGAGAATGACTTGGTGTCGTTCAAAGACCCTCTTATGAGGGTCGAGTATGATGTATTGAGCTCTGGGTGCTCCAGGGGGGCGCGAGGTACTTCTTGGAGCGACATATGACCACAAGGCGACTCACCATCCCCTGGTGGTGCACTATGTATAGGGTAAAGGTTCAACCTTCCCCTGTGACACCCCATGGCAACTATGGAACAAGATGATTAGTTCTCCTATGGGCCAGGATGGTTCGTCCTTCGTGGCCACTGTGGAACAAGATGATTAGTTCTCCTGTAGGCCAGGATGATTAGTTCTCCGTGGCATCCACTGGACAGGATGATTTGTTCTCCTATAGACAAGATGATTAGTTCTCCTGTGGAGGCATCCTACCCATGCAGTCTAGTATTCACGGCAAGTACCTCTCATCTGATCAATGAGCAGGGAAATGAGGATAAGGACCATAGTAGTACTATCAATGGACGCATCGTTGTACCTACCGTACTCCCTATGCTAGGATGACCTCCATTGATCTGGGATCAATGATACTGATCTAAGATCAGTGAGAGTGGTTCACACTCTGAGACTGACTTCGGGTCAGTGGAGGATGGTATGATACATCCTCAATCATTTCTTCTTATTCATAGTTCGAGCAGAGTAGAGTGGGGTCAAGTTGTACAGGACGGTGAATTTGATGGATGGATAGCAGCGACGATCTGACGGAATGCAGATGAAGTTCTCCCTAGTTGAAAGGGAGTGATAAAATTGGCAACTAGAGCCAAACTCCATGTGGATCACCTTATTTATGACTTCTGATATTTTTCCTAGATTCCTCTCATCAAGAGGTGTAGGATTGATCTAAAGATCATCCGATTCCAATAAGTATTTATGGAGATATGAATTTATTTTGATTATGTACAAGTTGTCAAGGTCGGCCAGCAAACTTATGTAGGCTCAAAAGCCCAACAGTCACGTCTATTCATCCTCAACGTTTGCATATAAATACAAGGAGAATTCTCCTCATTTGGACAATTCAATTCACTCATCTTCTCTTTCTCTCTCCTACGCATAAAAGGAGCCTCTCTCTCTTTCTCACGTGTGGCTAAAAGGAAGATGTCCTAGGGCAAGGAAGACGTAGAAAGGACGCTATGGCAGCAGGTCATCTCTTTGACCAGCGTTGACCAAGCGTTGACCATCCAGAACTGCGGATTGGGTGTGGTTGCCTCTCCTAGACAGGCCGCAATTTTGGGCACGAAAATCGAGGTGATCTGACCTTTGATTTGACCAGTGTTGACTGCCCTAGTTTACGACTGCAGTTGACTTCATAAATCTGCAAATTGACTGTACTTTTGGGGCTATTCAAGTGTTGTTTCTTCAGGCTGTTCAAGGACAAGTTGACCAAAAATTGATCAAGCATTTTAGAGGTCAATTTCAGCTAGTTTGACCAAGTTTGACTTTGCTGATCTAGGGTTTGTTGTTGCTGATATAAAATTACAGAATTCAGATTTTGTACTATTTCTCTCTGCTGAACTATTGAAGATAAAAGAAAATTTGATCAAAGGGTTTCCCAGCATTGGGGTTTGTCCCTGGCTAGCCACCATATCTTGTGTCTCTTGTCTTGGCTTGTTTTCTATTGATCATTTAATGTTCTATCTGCACTTTACTTAATGTATATGTGATTGCTAATCTGTGGCTAATAAGAAGAAAAATAAGTAAACTGCTCTAAGCATAGAACATACCATAATTTAACACAAGCCTTTCTTGGGAGAGGTTTATGATGGTATGGATACCATGGTTGAGAAAATTGTGGAACTTATTATATAAGAATCTCTTCAGCTTCTATTTATTGATGCTCATTTTGGGGATACAATGAAGAAAATCATGGTTGAGACATGGAACTAGTTTAACACTCCATTGTCCATTTTAGCACATGACCTAAACCCAAGATTTTACGATGAAGACCTTATTGGTCAGAGCAATGGGAAGAGAAAGGCGCCACATAAGGATAAGGAAGTGGAAAATGGAGTGAAAATAGCTCTTATGAGAATATTTCCAGCTCATCTACATAGGGAGGTGAAGGAAGAATTTGCTAGTTTTGTTATCGTTTTGGATGAGTATTTAGATATTTCAGCTTTAGATGAGAGGAACACCATGAGTCCAGTTAGATGGTGGATTTGTCACAGAGCAAGTGGTGTACATCTACAAAGAATTTCCATTCATATTGTTTCACACGTGGCAAACTCTTCATCAATAAAAAAAAAAAAATTGAAGCACCTATGGTTTTATTCATTCAGTAAAGCGCAATAGGTTGAGTTCGCAGAAGCTTGAAGACCTTGTTTATGTGCATTCCAATCTTCACCTAGCATCTCGAAGGGTTCCAAAGTATAGCAGTGAGCCTTCTAAAGAATGAGATGTAGATCCTAAATGTCTTCACTTGGACACCTCTCTTGCTATTTTAAATATTGATGAACCTAGAAGTGGAATTGGACATACTTCTACAAATCCACATTCCATGGTGGAAAGTGCCTCTTCTTCTATTTTCCATGATGAATATGAAGAAAAGGATGATGACTATTAGCCTTGGCCCTTTAGGCTTTACTAGCTTCTATGTTCATTGTTCATATATGCAACATTATAGCCTTGTAGCCACCTACAGGAGCCAGAGACAAAGACACCTCATTTTTAGGTGCCTCTTATACTATGAGATCAGAGGATGTTATAATTTCCTATATCAAGATTGAAGAGGCTCCCTCTCTACCTCTTTAGGTACCAAGACCAGCGATACTCAACACTCTTCATCAAGGAGATCTTTAACCATAAATCTCATTTCTTGCACACCATGCCCTGCCCAGGGGCATCCAAGACGATCACCTCATACTTTCATATGGATCCATCAAATCAGAGCCACAAGCAATAGGCAAAAGTTCAGGGAGCACCAAACAATAGAAGGGTGAGATCTCATGTATCTTCTGAGCCTCCCCCTTTTGGGGATCAATGGATACCATTGAGACCATTTCAGCAATGTCAAACCATACATCAATCCATAGGCCCTCAGAGCACTAGAGGGACCAGAACCAAAGCAAGGTGCCCCTAGCCCATTTGATTACTTCACAGTTCCATAGGAGCAGCCAGAGATCCATTCTGAGTTTATTTTTTCGACCTCGAATGTTAGGAGTATTCCTCGCTCCTACATCCCCCAGAGGATCATACAGTCAGACCCATCGTTGGTTCCAGGGAGCTTTGATAGTGAGCCAATGCCCAATTCCCCTCCCTCACCATCAATTATGAGACTCAGGATCCCTTGACATCTTTAGCTCCATCACCAGATCTTCCTACCCCATTCATTCCTTCTTGGCAAGCTATTGATTATTTTGTATCATGCCCTAGTCTTTTATATGCGTATCATAGTAGCACCACAGTTTGTTTCTTTCTTTCTTTATGTTATTTTCAGCGCCTTCTAGGAGCTATACTTGCATTGGATTCATACTTATTGTACTCTTCTTTAGTCCCATTGACTTACTTTTGTGTTCATTTGTTGGACATTAATAAAACTAGCTTATCTTATCTTATCTAAGTTGAAAAGTGTCTTCATTAAGGCCTAGCATGATGTCCATCTACTCATACACCTCCCTAATGATCAGCGGATCTATATATGCAAATTGTATCATATTGTAAAAGTGTCATGCAAATCACATAAATGTTAACAACTTGTGAAAGCACCCTTATCACCAATGTTCGTAGCTTTGTGCAATAACCACTATACATGTTTTTCTTATGGAAAGGTGACCTCACTCAAACTCTAACTATATGGTTCACAACAATGCCTTCTACCAATTGATGTATGTATTCCTCTAATACCATGTGATGTCACACTTTGAACATTTAGGGACCATTTTCTCTAATGGAGCCATATGTCCCACCTAAATATTTGCATCAATGTTTTTTTTTTCCTCACCACACTACCATGTGCGAGATTTGTCAATCACTCTACTGAATAACACCTAATTGTACAGAAAAACACCAAGCAATGGAGTGGAATAATTGGCTTATTCCTCAATCAACCATAAATCCATGAATAACATCAAATAAGGACTCATCTTTGAGTTGAATGGTGTCCTTAATAAGGCCTAGCATGGTGTCCATTTTCTCATACACGTCTTGATTAGTCAATCTATATTTGCAAACCTGAGCATATTGTAAATAGTTTAGGTGAATCACATAAAATAATTAACTTGTGACCAAAACTCATTATCCAAGATGTTGTTCCACACCTCACTAGCCTCTCTACCACAAGCTTTAGTCTTCACTGTTCCCATGAATCACTCACCACCATATTATCAATGGTTGTCATACCTTCAAAAGGAATGTGAAGGTGAGGCAATGAGTAAAAAATATATTGGATAGCACTGTGATTAATAATGAATTTAATGGCAACCCTCCTTTGCTTGTACAAGAGATGAATCCATGCACATTCACCATGCTTAACAATACCATACATCAAAATTTTTAATGAGTGCACTAAACATCCAAATCAAAAGATGTGAGGATGTGCCTACTCAATTTGTGTCCTATTGCTTTCCATTTAGTTGCACTATTAGTTTTATTTGAATTGCATTGCCTGAGCTATTCTCTAAGAAGATCGCAATGTTAGTAGCAATCTTCTTCATTGATCGAAAGTCATGTATCGCAACGAAGACCACAACATTGGCTAACACAGCAAGAACATTTATAAAAGGTTGGTTTTTAACAGTTTTGCATCCATCATATACAATAGATACCCTCAATTTTCCCCAATAAACTATAAAGCCTCCTAGAACTCTCTAGATTCTAGATTCTCCCCTAGCATCTTAGACCTCTTTAGCTTCTATATTTTTCCTTATCGAGTAACATAGTTATGGTTTTCTCGTTCTTCAAGCTCTTCTATGCTTTAGGGGCATTTTTTATGGAACTAACCATCTCGTGCCAATGAGGGGAGTAAAGAACATTGAATGGTATATGACATGTGTAGAGACAACTCATTACTTCCACATCCATATCGTCCCTAATATCGACATCAACAAACTAAAATTGTTCTACGAGGAGTAGTTTGTTATGAATATAGTTCATAACAATTAAATAAATAAAATAAATATAAATATTAGTGAGCAAGCAGCTGACCTCAAGCATATGAGAACCAAGTCTTCCGCTTTAGCAGAGCATGTTGAGAAAACCAATCATCATGTCTGCATCGAAGAAGCTAGTGTGATTGCTAGAGTGTCACAATTTCATCACTGGAAATTTAGGGAAGCCCTTGAGATTGAAAAAAGGCCGAACAATCTTAATAGAGAGGATGGCTGGAAGATCAGTAGTTCCTGGGTCCCAGCCCTCTCCTCCTAGTCATTTTCTCCCTTTTTTTTTCTAGTACTTGAATTTTCTAATATTTATTTATTTTAACTCTTTGGCTTTTAAACTAATATTAATATTTTTATTTGATTTGATTTGATTTATTTATTTATTTGTTTTTATTTATTTATTTATTTTTTTAAACTTGAATTCTCTAATATTTATTTTTGACTATTAAATTTTATTTTTGACTATTAAACTTTTTTTTTAAACTATTTTTACCCTTAATAAACTATTAATTAATATTTTTATAGGGATACTCTTTGACGGTGAATATGATACTAATCTTTTTGTTTTAATAGGTCCTTTAGCTTTTATTTTAAAATGGAAATAACTATTTATAGATGATTCTATTTTTAACTTATTCAATGAACTAATATTTATAAACATCTTTGATAACTAATTTATTCATTTATTTTCTTAATTTAAATTAAGATTTAAATGTCCCTTAACTTATATTTAATTAAAATATAATCAGCTATTCTCTATGACTTGATTTATTAACTCGCTTATTCTACCATATATTTGCAATTATAAAATTGTCCATTTATAGAGAAATTAATCACTGAACTTACTTATTTAAATAAATTATGCCCTTCCTAGTCTAACTATTTGTTTTCTGGTCAATCTGGGTGTTATCATTTTAGCCGTTACCTGATCTGGAAATTTGGACATTCTGCCGGATCTATTTATAATGCATAGCAAGATCTGCTCATTCAACTTTTCCTGACGATGAACCACACTAGTTCGTTCAAAACGCGTCGACAAAATAATATCTCTATGTGATTTTCGCCGAAAATTATTCTCAAAATTGATATGGATCACAGAAGCCTAAATTCTTTAATTATTAAATA
>APFE031163448.1:76418-98963 GCA_000404065.3 Pinus taeda | reverse complement strand
ACCATGGTTAAATGCGGAGCTTATTAAATAAAGTGGAAGGGAGTAAAGACTTAGGAAATATGGGGTTTTATGTTTTAAAAGGATTTTGGGGGTTTTGTGAGGAAATATATAAATGGGGAGTTAATAAAGTAATGCGGGGAGGGGGGATTTAAAATTAGGATAAGGGTTTTTATGGGTTTTTTTTAGGTGAAATAGGGAAATTAATAAGGGGAAAGTCATTTCTTCAAAGGAGAAATGGTTTCACACTAGGGAAAAAGGGTTTTTGGGTAGGGGAATGAATTTTGGAGGGTACTTTGCTAGGGAAAAGTGTGAAACCATGGGGTAAGGCTGAAAATGAAGGGAAAAGGGTATTCTAACCAGTAATGATTTGATAAAGGGGAAATTAGTAAGTATGTAGTGGAGGGTGAAATGAAGTGAGGGGGAGTTAGCCAAATCAGCTTGTCAACATGCTTTCAATTTCATAAATGCTCCTGTGCACTGAAACATTTGATTAAGCATGATAAATGTGCTTTTGCTTCAGTCAACTTTGTACTTCTGCAACCTTTCTTCTACTTACCCTTTACTTACCTTAACATTTTTCTTCACTTTATTGGGTGCATTTAAGCTAGCAGACCGTTTCTTTCCTTTTTCTTTTCGAAAATTAAACTATCTAATTCTAACCTTTTATCTTCCAATGGCTCATATTAAGCTTATGAGCACATTTTATTTCTCTACCTAACTACTAATATGCCAAGATTAAACAGTTTGGCAAGATCTTTTATTCTCTAACTACAAACATGACATTTAAAGCATGAAGTAGTCAAGATTAAACAATTTGACTATCATGGGTTGTGGCATTTATGACCTAAATTAATGGGATTCATAATTTAGAAAGCACATAATTTTAATTGTTTTACAATTTTGGCTGCGAGGATTTTGCAGTATCATTAAGAAAATAAAATAAATATTAATTAAATATTAATACAAAATCAATATATACAATTTATTTACAAAAGTTAAAATAATATACATTTTGTATATTTTTTAGTCACGGCGGTAAAAATTATCGAACTTCAGATGAGCACCATTTACAAATTGTGAGTCCAAATTAGATGAAATGAAAACCGATGGAAAACTAGCGAAAAGTCGAACACAATGAAGCAATCAAAACAAAAATTTGAAGAAGGAAAAAATTCTCACCAAATTGTTGGACACTTAACTAAAATAAAATATTAAAAGGTGATTTAGCCAAAATTTATGAAAATGGTCCTCATTATTATTATGAAATAATAAGTTAAAAATGGGGGTGTTGTGATTTCACCATAACATAATCTCAGTGACAAATTCCAATCATTGGAATAGATTTCTCTTTCCAAGAGGACCAAAATCGACCTTCGAAGCATTGAATTTGGATAAGTAAAACTAAATTTTTGAAGTCAAACCCACATGTCCAAAAATTGTCAAGGTCGGCCTAAGGACAAATTGCCCCTTCTCCAATGCCTATAAATACAAGTGACCTCAGGCTCATGTGGACATCATCAAAACACATTATTCTTCTCCCTCTCTTGCTTGGATTGCTTCGTACAAGTATGAAGCAACCTTCTCTCTGTCCCACCTACGAGGTCTCTTGGCATATTTGACTATAGTATTGACTTTTTTGTTTGGAAGACATTGACCAACATTGACTTGAGAAATTTTGTAATGATTTGAATTTGATATTGTGGGAGGATTTCTGTTTGGGCATGCCACATTGTTTGGTACAAGAACTGAGGTAATATGGGTAGTTTGACCACCGTTGAGCACATATTTCAAACTTGCATTGACCGCAATCCTCCTCTCTCTATTGACTAAGTCTGACCATGGATTTCAAGACTGTTTTGATTGATATTTGACATGCATTCAAGGCTGAGTTGTTTGACCTTTGACTGAGCTGTTGGAAGGCACTTTGACCATTGACTGGTGAACTGGTTAAGACAAATTTTATTGTTGTTGATTTTAACAGTATAGAAGATTTGATTGTTTGACTAAAGTTGACTTTTGAAGCTCATATTGATTGGATATTGGTTTAGTCAAAATTTAACTTTGACTCATATGGATTTGGACTCATTATACTTATGAAACATTTTATGACAATCTAATAGAAGAATATTTTTTAGAGGATTTTCCCCCTTGTGGGGTTTTCCCCTAGTCTTTGGAAAAATCTGTGTCTCTTGTTGATGTTCTTGATTATCTCCTATGGTCATTACATTTATTGTTCTATTTTCAATCACTGTTGATATTGGAAGAATTATTTGTTACTGAAAAGATTTCTTAATGAAGGATTGAATTGGTCTAAAGTAATTGATATAGCATAGAGCAGTGGAAAATTAACATGGTATCAGAGCAAAGGTAAAGGACAAGCCCAAAGGAGACAAGAGCTAGAGAATTTATCTTTGGAAAATTTGAAGGAGTCTATCTAATCAAGTCAAGATGTATATTCGCATTCTTCAAGGAAGCTGAAAAGTTGGGAGACTCATCAAATTGTGTTGCTTGGAAGATTAGGTTTGAAATCATAGCGGGTGACAATGGTGTCTAGGAGTACATACAAAATAAAAGTTCACGAGACTTCGAAAAATGCTCCCGCTACTGCCAATAACAAATACAAGAAAGGTTAGTTAAAAGTAAAGAAAATTAGAGCCGATGGTTTACAAGATCATTTAGTTGCCTATTTTGGAAATTTTAAGAAGTTTAAGGATATGTATGATAAGTTGGTCGACATGTATGAAGTCAAAAATTTCAATGAGACCATATCCTTAAAATATTGACTCAAAGACATGAAAATGAATAAAGGAGAATTTGTGCAATCCTATATTATGAGGATATCTCGTCTCAAAGATCAATTGCAGAGAGTTTGGGAAATTGTACCTGATAGGGAGTTGGTGTTGGTAGCCCTGAGAGGTCTCCCTCCTTTTTGAGAAACCTTCATTACCACAATAATAAATAATAAAAATTTCCCGTCATTTTATGAGCTTGTCAGAAAAGTCATTCAAGAAGAATCTAGTATGATTTCAAGAGGAAGAATTAAAAAACATAGAGAAGGAGAACCCACTATATTTTTTACTCAAGACAAGAAGAAAAAGGGAAAAGGAAGACCATATGGTTCATTTAGGCTATCTCTAAGGGCAAGGACTCTGATAGAATATTTAAGGATATTGAATGCTACAATTGTCACAAGCATGGTCACTATGCCCGAGTTTGTCCAAGAAATAGAGATTCTCCAAGATCCAACTGAAGCTACAACAACAACATGTACAATGATAGGAGACGTAATGATGATAGAAGAAGAAGAGATGAGAGAATAAGAGGAGATGATAAAAGAAGAAGGGATGATAAAATGAGAAGAGATACTCTAGACGATCGTGAAGTAAGTCCTCGTTCTAAAAAGAAATCAATAAACTCTAGGTATGAAAGTAACATAACTACTAGTCAATCTAAATACATTCTTATTTCAACCCTTTTTGGTTATTCTCCTTCAGATTCATATAATAGTTAGCTAGTAGATAGTGGCACTTCTAGGCACCTCCCAGGGTATAAGGAAGTCCTCTCAAATTTGGTTAAGAGGGAGACTCGTTTGAAGATATTTCTTAGGGAGAAAACTACATATCTAGTGAAGGGTTTTGTAACTATTAAATTTCATTTGGACTTTGGGGAATCTATTTTTCTCCATGATGTGATGTATGTGTTAATGTTAAAGAATAACTTAGTATTTGTATCCCCCTTGGAGGACAAAGGAATCAAGATTTCCTTCATTAAAGGAAAAGTACTTAACTGGCCTATGGGATCCTGTATGAGATATGATTTCACATTAGGATTTAGATTTGAAGGACTCTAAAGAGTCACTGGAATACCTCTTCTAGCAATGGTCCATGGCACTAATCATCAAATCAAGTTATGGCACTACAGGAGAAAGAAGTCAAGGGGACCATTCCCTTCTAGCAGGATCAATACTGATGATAATCTTGAACATAAGGGAGTCTTTGTGAAAGAACGGGTTTGGAAAGATGTTGTGGCTGAAGAATTGATTATGAAGAATGATGTATGGGATGTTGTTTCAAGACCACAAGGAAAGTTTGATGCAACTTAAAAATGACTATATAAGACCAAACATGAAGCTCATGGAAACATTGAAAAGTAAAAGGAAGAAGCATGTGTTGAGAAAACTCAAGTGTTTGAAGTACAAGATAGGAAGACTCATGTTTGTAGATTGAAGAAATCATTATGTGGTTTTAGCAATCTCCTTGAGCCTAGTATTCTTGAATTGACAGTTACCTGGTGAAGCATGGATTCACAAGAAGCAGTGCCAATCTAAACCTCTACCTCAAATTGGTCCAATGTATGACTTTGATTTTGGTTTTATATATTAACGATATATTGTTGACAAGTAATGAGCCTCTGATGATTAAAGGTAAGAAGGAGTTTGCTTCCGAGTTCGAGCTGAAAGATATTGATCTAAGATACACTTCCATAGAGATGAGACTGCATGGATACATCGATGATTATTGGGCTAGAACCGTTAGTGACATGAAGCATACATTTGGGTGATGCTTGGGATTTACGATGGTATCATAGATAAGTAGGAAACATAAGTTCGTTGCTTTAAGCACGACAAAGGACGGTTACATTGTTATCTTGGAAGAGTTGTTTGAGAAGGTCCTAGGTACGATAATGATTTACTAAGACAATACGAGTGGAATATGATTGGCAAAAAATTTCATGTTTTATGACAAATCCGATCACATTGAGATCAAATATCATTAAATACATGATATAGTACAGAAATGAGTTGTGAGACTCTGTCATATTTTCGACTAATGATCGTATTGCAAACATGGAGTAGCTTGGTCAGATGGATGTGACCCTCTGAGGTATGGCTCTCAGCTAATCAAGGACAATGAGTATGCTCTTATCCCTTGTCTGAGATCCCAAGGTGAGGAATTGAGCCTTAAAGCTCCTGGGGTTGAGGGACCTCTAGATTTGACAGAGTATACCCTAGTTGGAATCTGTCTTTCCCACCCATCTGGCCAATGTGTGTTGGCTCCTTGAGTTAGGAACGATCCTTACCACTTATGGTAAGTGGCATCCCAATCAAGCTATAGATGCATGTATTCTACCACTGAATCTTGAGGGTCATTTTAGGAGGATCATATACTAGGATAAGCGCGATCCTTACCATTTATGGTAAGTGGTATCCATCCTATTATCATCGGGTAGTGGGATAGGTGTGATCCTTACCTCATAAGGTAAGTGGCATACCTCATATTGTCTATAGGTTTCCCAGGTTGTAGCAATGGCTCCCTATTGGAAGAGATTCCCGTGTTGTATCATTGGCTCCCCACTAGCATAGATTCCTGAGTGGTAGCATTGGCTCCCTGCTAGCAGAGGTTCCCGAATAATAGCATTAGGCACCCCACTGGAAGTTATTCCAAATGGTAGCAATGGCTCCCTGATGGATAGAAGGTGGTAGCTAAATCTCCCCTATGATTCTTCTTCTTTAGATTCGAGAATGATTTAGTAGATAGAGTCGAACAAAGATGAGACATGATTTGATGACAAGATACTTGCGATGATCACTTGATGTAGTTGGAATTTCTCCCTAGTTGAGAGGGAGTGTTAATTTGGCAATTCAGTGACATTTTCTAATCATTGAACTAGATTCCACTTTTCAAGAGGACCAACATTGACCTTTGAAGCACTAAATATGGATAACGAAAAATTCATTTTTGGAGTCAAGCCCACAACTACACAAATTGTCATGGTCGACCTAAGGACAATTTCCCCTCCTCTAATGCTTATAAATATAAGTGACCTCAAGCTCATTTGGACATCATCACAACACATCATTCTTCTCTCTATCTTGCTTGGATTGGTTCGTACAGGTTTGAGGCAATCTTCTCTCTCTCCCACCTGCAAGGTCTCTTGGCATCTTTAACTGTAGCGTTGACTTTTCTGTTTGGAAGAATTTGACCAACATCGACTTGGGAAATTTTGGCATGATTTGACTTCGATCTTGTAGAAGGATTTTTGTTTGGGAAGGCTACATTGTTTGGAACAAGAACCAAGGTAATCTGGGTAGTTTGACCATTATTGATCGCAGGGATTGCACGTAGATTTCAAACATGCATTGACCGCCATCCTCCTCTCTTCGTTGACTAAGTTTGATCATGGATTTAAACACTATTTTGATTGGATATTGAATTACATTGAAATCCGAGTTGTATGACCTTTGACCAAGTTGTTGGAAGGAACTTTGATCGTTGATTGGTTAGGGCATATTTGACTGGAGTTGACTTTGACAGTATAGAAAATTTGATAGTTTGACTAAAGTTGACTTTTGAAGTTCATATTGATTGGATATTTGTTTAGACAAAGTTTGACTTTGACTCTTATGTATTTGGGCTCATTGTACTCTCTAGTAAAATTTTTATGACAATGTAGTAGAAAAAGTTTTTTTCAAAGGGTTTTCCTCCTTGTGGGGTTTTGTAACACCCTCCTCTCACATCCACCCAAGTAACCATGCCATCCAAGGTAAACATGATATGAGAGGCTACTATGATTAGATTCAACCTCCTATGTGACCTTAAGGAAGTGGAATCGACAAAACATCACACACATTCATCCAACATCATCAACAAAACCCTCAGGAGACAAGTCAGCCACTCAGATAACTTGTCCTTGGATCCCAATGTTGTTCTGGATCTCTTAGGCCATAGTCTCTCTCATGCTATGGGAAAGGGAATGACCAATAACCTAAATTCACTCTCAAAGGCTTGTTTGCCAGCGACTAGAGACCAAAATGTCTAGTTTTGTGTGAACAACCCCAAGATTTGAGCCACTTTTTGAAACCCAAAGCCTAGGCCACTGCCCAGAATCAAGTGATAGCTTGAAATCAGTAAAAGTACAGGGAAGCAATGAAGCAAAATAAATAAACTGAACAAGACCATAACCAGACCCCTACTAGCCATGCCAGGCATTTCGTCAAACATATCATCAGCATGTAACCTACAAGTATAAACAACAGAATTAAGTGTAGGGATCTCATATTTATCTGAGAATTGATATGAACCATTTTTCCCTCATGTCCTTTGCTGCATTATCATCTATTAGGCCATAGATACAATATAGATTCATTTACAAGTAAAAACATGTTGAGAGCCATACATAGATGCCATCATAAAATATACATATAACCAACATAATAGGAACATAATTACCATAAACATATCAGCCATCAAAATCTACATATACATCAATACATTTGCACGTAGAAATCAAGGGAATGAATTTCTCATAAATGAATGCAATAAACCAACTGTAGATGGGACTACCACATTCCACCCGACCATAGAATAGTTGGGCCAAATATCTCTTCAACCATTCACCCCTGTGCCATATTCCAAGCATGAATGTGGGACTCAAACCAAAAGAACCAACCATGACATACCGAGGCTAAACCACCTCACCCTCATCAACATAAACTAGGCTTTACCGTAATCCATCTCGGATCACTAAGCCAATGCAATGAACACATCATAACATGCTTTATCGTGATCTCCACCCGATCACTAGGCCAAACAAGCATGGATGCCACCAGATTTCTTCACCTACCCCATGAGGAATTTTCATATCTCCTAGTCTCTCAGGCTTTATCGAAATCCAAACATGGATCACTAGGCCTTAAACTGAGACTCACTCCCCAGGCTTTACCACATATCCCAAACCCGAGATTACCAAGCCCTACGAAGAGAAAACCACCTCTTGGATTTACCGTATATCTTGCCATTCACATACAAGTATTCCTAGGCCACCTGAGGCAACACAAAATCCGTCTTTACTGCAACCCACAGTCCGACTAAGGGGCTACTAGGCCATATGTTCTATCATTTTGAAGATCGACCTCACTTAGCTTTGAATCCATTCAGAAATCTAGCTCAACCAAAACATGAGAACCCCATCACACCATGGCTATCCGGAAATGGCAAGGCTAGGATGAAAATTATGTTACACCTGGCAAAACCCATGCCATGATATAAAAGGGCCACATGCTTGCCAAATCTAGCAAGGAAAATACACATGCAAGTCGATATCTGCAATGAAGCCTGTTGTAGTTGCTTGATCCTGCCTTTCCTTGCTTAATCTTTGCTTCCTCTTACCTTCTTTGCCTTTCTTTCTCCAATGCCAAAATGTTCCAAGAAAACTCTAAGTGTCCAAGAGCATGAGAGAGACAAAGAATAATGAGAGAGCTCCAAAACTCAACTCACAAAAGGTTACCAAATGATCCTCATAAGCCTTTTTATGAATGAGGCCTCTATTTTCTTCATTTTCCATTATTTTTCCTTCATTTTCCTCCCCACATGCAATCTGTGACCTTTCACCTCCCTTTTCTCCTAATTTCCATTATTTTCATAAATAATTATGCCAAAAATTCCATTTTTCCTTTCCAAAGCCTTAGCCATTGCCTTTACCAATTCCCTTAGCCATAAACAATCAAACGAACACCCACTATGATGTCGTGCCCAACATTCAGCTTGGAATAAGTGTCCCATCAATTGTAGTTATTGTTTTTAACTTTTATTACATGGAATTTTCACTAGGGTTGTTACAGAACCCTCCCCCTTGGGGGACACCGTCCTTGGTTTTCAATCACACATATACCTCGGCAACCTGCTGGATGAAGACATACTACTCATGGAGCTTTATAACACAACTCGTTGTAGTATTTATAATGAAAGACACGCTCAAAATAAAAACATCATGACAACATGATAACATACCGCATAGTGGAGCTTTATAACATAGCTCATTACAATATTTATATTGATCATCCTGTTGAGTTCCAACCCACATGACATCATAGCATCATGATAACATAATCACATGAAAACATAGTTGATGAGCACGAGTATTGCAACAAGAATGTTGCAACTCCTGGGGCTACCAACTTTACTTTATCAACCCGGGGTTCCTACAAACTTGGAGGTGACAGTGTTGTATACACAAGTAAATGTGATGGGTTTGCTCGTTGTCACTGCTAAGATGGTGATAAATCACTAAGGTTTTTCAAACCAAACTTCCATGGATTCAGAAGAAGCTTGATTACTAATGAGAGAAAGAGAAATCTACTATAAGAGAAAGCTTGTCTATTGCAGTAAGGAAAAAGACTTAAATCAAATGCTAAAACACAACATTTTCTAACTAGCTGCTAAGAGGCTACGCTTCAAAATAATTATAGGTTAACATGTATGCAATTATACTATCCTAAGCATGCAAATTCAAGCATCAAACATTCTACTGCTATGCGTGTAAATGAATAAAATAATTCAATTTTTCTTTTTAATGTGAAAGTGTGAAATATAATCTCTTTTGGTGATGTGGCAGGTGGCTTAGGGATGATGGTGAATGGCTAGAAGGTTGGGAGACCAGTAGAGGCCCTTTTCTAGCTTCCTAGAGGCTTTTTCCTCAATTCGGCCTCAAAATAGGCCACTATATGTAAACCTACAGGATGTCGTAATGCATTCTACAAGATGTCTTGAAAACCTACAGGATCCCCTATATCTCTACAAGATACAACCGAGAGCAAAGGGATGGGTGTTGAAGGTGATGGAAGACTTAGGGAAGGTGGTTGGTGGATGGAATGAGGCAAGGGAATGCCTAGGACCACTTTAGAGCTCAAAACCAAGGTTGGGAGATGGTTGGATTTGCTCAACAAGCTTGGAGAAGTTTCCTTGTGAAATGATGAAATCAGTGAGGGTTTTAGTGAAACAAAATAATAATCATGGATGGATGAAGTTGGAATGAGGTTGTTGACCATGAAATATCTTTGTACTTCTGAAACACATGCACTACATCAAACATTGACATTTACCCAAAAATCATGTAAACAAGAAGAATTTCAATTATCTAAGGAAAACAGAGTTTCATGAGCTAACTGCCTACTTTATGCATGAGGAGAACTTGCATAATAATATGGAACATTGATGATATATAATGTAGTACTGAAGGTAGAAGAAATGATAACTAAATCCTACTCTTGCAAACTGATCAAATGCTGGCCTAAGTACATAAAACCCTAAATTCCATGAGAAACTAGAATTTTGTCTTTTTGGGGCTGCATAGGAGTTCTTTCCTCAAACCACGATCCTTGAAGGAAGGAGTGAGGCCAAAACCACCTACTGAAAACTTTTTGATGTTCCTTTATCTCTTCTAAACTACTGCTGAAGTAAAACACAAATGGAAGCAAACTAATCAAATCTACACTACTTGCAGTAAAATAATTCTAAAGATAATTCAACAATTAATCTATGAATTCAACCTAAGCATACAAATACAAGAACAGGAGCCTTTGCTGCTAGGGTTGGGCCCTAACCCAAGAGCTTTAGCCCTCTGAGTTAACTCAGTGTTGGATTAAGGAATTGCTCATTCTCATTATCAAAACATAAAATTACATAACAATGTCTTCCACAAGTCTTGAATTCGAAATTGACTAGTGTTTTTACAAAAAAAAATTGAATCCTAATGAGGCTCTAGGCCTCTTTATTTATGCAACTGAAGTCCCCAATGAATTCCTTAAATCTAGGGAGGGTCGACTACTAAACTCAAGATAAACTAGTTCTTTAATTGTCACTTGCTTGGCTGCCTTTTGATCTCCATGACTTGGCTGCTTGTACTCCGAGCTAGTGTGATTTATGGAGGGATATTTGAATGAGGGAGGAGTAAATGAGGAGGATATAACTCCTACAATCTCTCTTGCTTGTCTCATTCTAGTTTTAGCCCTTAATTAGCCAAAATTCCATGATTTTCTCTCACAAACCTGCAATCAATGCACATTAGTCCACTAGGCATAATATCTCACTTTGACTCATCTCATTAAACAAAATATAATAAAAATATGTAATAAATTGTGAGAAGAGTTGATTTCACTAAGCTAGAAGGTGGATTAAGGTCCATATAGTTACCCAATGATGAGGCCCATCATCACCCCCCTACTAAAATTGTTGCTCATCCTCTGAGCAACTCAATCAATATCCATGTCTTTCATTGCTCAAGTGTCCTCCCTGACATCCCATGCTTCTGCTGTAGTTTCCTCTTCTTGTGCATAGAATACTGCCTTCCTTTCTATTTCCTCCCACTGCTTTCTCTCTTCCTCTTCCTTCCTTCCTTCTAACATCCCTAAGTGTAGTGGTGGATTGAGTCTTAAGCCAATCCAATTGACTTTGAGTCTTTGGAGAGCTTGCTTGTACATGGGTGTCCTGTTCAATGCTTCTCTCATTCTTTGAGGAGAATGGTACTCTATGATTTTCAAACTGTAGGGAGAAATATTCCATCTCCTTTGGAAAACTTTCATGTTGTCATCCCCTAACAACTTGAACATATCCTCAAAGTGTGTAATTTCTTTCTCTTAGGTAGCAAGGTATCTGGGTGCAAGTTGAGGGTCATTTGCAATCAAGTTATTCATACTGATGACAACCATTGGATTAGACTGCTCAAATCTTACCATGAGAGGCTTTCTTTATTCCCTTGCCATTATTTTCTTCATTTTAGGAGCCCTTTGCTTCCTCATGATTCATCCATGATGCCAAAGCCATCAACTGTAAGTCCCCTAGTTTTGAATTAGGGTCCCGCACATTTAGATCTATAAAGGCTATGTTATGTAGGTAGGACTCAGACATCTTAGCCCTATCCTCCAATGTGCTTTGATCACAAAGATCAATGAACTATCTATAATCCTAGAATGGCATAATGCCTCTCTGTGCTAGAGTCTTGATTTGGAACTGCATCCACTATTCCTTAAGGTATAATGCATAGGAGTTAGCTGGTATCCTGCACTGGATTGCCTATAAGGATAGACTGGCCATGGATGCCAATTGATTCTCTCTTTATTGTAGTTGTCCTTTTAACCATGCATTTTCTGCCTCCAACTGAGCTTTCATTATTGCTTCTATGTACCTTAGGCTACTCAGTTCTCTACCCATCTCTTGAAATGTTTCCTCCATGTGAGCTATGTCCTCCACCCCTTTGGATTTGGCAATCTGCATCCATCTATGTGTTCTTTCCCTTTCTTTCTCAAGCTCAAAGAATAATGGGATGGAAAATTTTTGTGGAAATAAACCTGTAGTAGGAGTCAAGGTTAGGTTGAGGACTAGGTTCCCTTAGATATGGATCCTCCTTATTTGGTTCTTGCTGCATACTCCCTTCTTTATCCAATTTTTAAGTTTCCTATAATTTTAGCAGAGTTTCCTGTAGGATTGCCTCTGCTTCGTGTAGGTCCTTCTGTGTATCCTGTAGGATGCCTTTTCCTTTGGATGAGGTAGATCTAGTGACAGGCATTCTAACATAAGTGATAGGAGACTTGGGGGAGGCTTGTCCGGATGATCCTTCTCCTTGAGTTTTCATAAGAGGAGCCATCTTCTCTTGTTGTTTGGGTGAGTCTTCAAAAACAATAGGAACCTTGGTGGGAGTTTGAGGTTTTCCCTGCCTTATTCTTGTACTTTTTCTTGTCCTAAAGTACAATGGATTTGGTCTCTATCTTTTCCTTTTTGTTTGATAGGGGTACTAAGGGAAGTGAGGGAAACTGTTGCCTCTTTCTCAGTGGATTCTAGAGATATCCTGAGTGATTCCTCCTTGTCTTCTGCCTCCTCTTTTCCATTTCCCCTCTCATCTTTGTATTTATCCTCTTCTTCTCCCTCTTGTTCCTCACTCTATTCATCAGTTTCCTCATTTGCATCTTCTTTTGTCTCTTTACCACTTTCCTTCTCTTTTTCTTCATCTTCTTCCTCATATATTTCCTCTTCATCCCTCTTTGTTTCTTCTTCCTCTTTTTCAGTTTCTTCCTCATCCTCCTCAGTTTCTTTTTCATCCCTTTCACTGGAAGTGGGGCTCTTGTCATATTCAAGGGTTTTTATATCTGCTTATGTCTGCTGTTGGGCGCAGGATCCCCGAGGGAAGTTTTGGGGCTTAGAACCTAGATTTTGGTCAAGTTTGTAATTCCAATGTAAAGACTCCACATTTTGTGGGTGAGGAGCGCTTAATTTGTTAAAGAGTCATAGGGTTGTCTTCCCTTAATTTTGTTAATGTAAAGTCAGCTGTAGAAGATCTACCCATGGTTCGTGGACCATGGAATTGTATAAATAGAGTGAGGCTCTAAGTAGTTAAAGCATGATTCATAGGTTGAATAATGTCTAAGGAATGATGATGTATGCGAGATAGATCTGAAGTGTAAAGTGTAGTTGTGTGTCGTAGCGTAGGAAGAGGCTTTGTAGCTGAGTGCACAGAGACCTAGTAGTCCGCAGCTGAGTGCACAGACCCCTGTAGCTGAGCGCAAGGCGAGTCGAGTCTGTAATCAATTGGAAGTATTAATAAAGAGAAGTTTCTATCAATTCTGCATATTTATTTCCTGTTTATGCATCTGTTATATTGGGTATGAGTTTCGCTTTTAATGCTTATATAATGCACGAATGCTTATAATTGTATTGGTTAAATGAACACACGTAAGAATATCTGGTTACACGAAGATAACTAAGATATTCTAATAAGATAAGTAAGATACTTGGCGTATTTTAGGAGATAACGCATTTCGCTGCCTTAGCAATGCGAAAGCATCTCAGTCCCCTGTTAGGGCTGCACGAAGGTAGGCATAGTTGGACTGAACCGACATCACAACCATCTCAAGGGTGTGGAAACTTGGTTCCAACATCCCCCCCATATTGCTTCAGGTGAGAATTCAGTCTGCGCTTTGCAGGCTGATGCTGAAAGGGCCAGTAGTGTAGGGATTTGTTTTGCTAAATAACTCTGAACTTGGGTTAGGCCCCCATAAGCCAACAAATGGTTCTGTTGTTGGGACCATAATCTGCATAGATATGTGTGATGTTGTATCATTAGAATCCAACTAAGAAAGAAATTGAAGGTTGGTTGGACAAAATAATTCACGAGTTCGCGGCGCAGGAAAATGGAAACTCATGACTATCAAAAGAAGAGTGGTTAGGCAACTACCTGTGTACGAAGATCCACGAAATATTTTTCGAGCCCTTCCCTACTGAGCTATACGAGTGGATTGCGAAGCTAGCAGATAGCCAAGGAAGGTGGAAAATTAGCGGTCCTATTGTATGGACCGCAGAGCTAGTGCGAATGTTGGAAGCATCAGAGGATAAGATCGTGCATGTCATCAATCATTGGCTCGATAAGATTATAGGAGGATTTCTTACTGATTTCACGGTTGACACCTCAGTCAGCTACAATGAGGCATAGTGATGCTTTCTCAAAGGACCGCGAGGTAAGTACATAAAGTCTTTGAATACTTCGATTAAAATGTTATTGTGCAAAAAGCGGATTATGCAGTTACCTTGATGTTCAGGGCTACACAAAGTGGAAGGGTTTAAAAGAATGAAGGAAATAAGGGTCTAGAAAATAGCCCCTTGATCTCACCTCTGCGAGGGGATGAGGAAGAGCTCGCAAAGGTCTCTTCATGAAGTTCTATTTAGTTGAAAAGACAAAGAATTCTTTGAATACCACCTCCACCCACACCACTACTGGCTTCACCGCCATCACCTCCATCACCTCCATCTTCACCCATACCAACTCCACCACCACCATAATTCAGTATGGCAAACACAGTGAAGTTGCCTGTGTTCAAAGGTTTGGGAAATGAGGATCCAAATCAATTTTGGTTTGTTTTAAGGGCTGTATGGGAAGCGCAAGGTGTTATAGATGACCATATAAAGAAAGCGATGTTGGTTAGCACTCTTCAAGATCGCGTGCTGACCTGGTATACTAAATACTCCAACAATAACCCGAATGTGAGGGTAGCAGACATTCAAACAACGAAC
This sequence comes from Pinus taeda, assembly GCA_000404065.3. Lineage (NCBI taxonomy): Eukaryota > Viridiplantae > Streptophyta > Pinopsida > Pinales > Pinaceae > Pinus > Pinus taeda. The sequence continues at coordinate 84,126 of APFE031163448.1, read as the reverse complement.
AAGGAATTTAGTAAGCCTAAATCTGAAGCACAGTCGATTGTGAGATTCAAAGAGATCAAGATGCTACCAGGTGAGACTCCTCGGGAAGTAGATTAGAGGCTGAAATGTACGATTCGCGAAGCTAATATGAATTTGACAGATGGACAACATCGCAAGTGGTTTGTAGCTTCGCTACTACCACAGTTAAGGAGCGTGTTATCACAACAGAAGATAACAACTCAGGTAGAGGCCTTGGAGATTGCTATGAGGCTACATGAGACCCCGATGCAGGATCCTAACCTGGGAGTTCAGCAGATCCACACGCAGCTGAAGAATTTGTGCCTTGAGATGTAGAGTTTGAAACAGGATAGGACGGTCCGACCAAAAGTGCGTGAAGAAGTATGGTGCGTGAAACCTAGTCTTTATGAATTACCTTGTAGGAGGAGGACCGATGCCTTTATGGTCGGAAGCTCAAGCAGGACCTAGCGTGGTGCCTGCTTTGTGGTGCGCGATCTGTCAAATAGCCGAAAAGCATGCCACAAACAATTGTCACTTGTTACAAAAGTATACACAAAATATGTAACAATTGTTCTGCAACTTTTGTATGTTGGTGGGACATGACGAGCGTACTTGCAAAAGCTATGAGTTGATGATGGATAGAACTCCCACCTATAGAGTTCAGGCTGAAACGCAGCCCCTTGACCAGAATGCAGGGATGGCTCCAACAGGATTTCAGGGGCACGGACGAGTCCAAGGCAGAGGAGGACCTGGAAGAGGTTACGGACAGTTGATTTGTTACAATTGCGGAGGGTCAGGACACTATGCTTGCGATTGCATGAATCCAATGCGCCTGTCATGCAAGTATTGCACGCTATTTGATCATGAGATGGAAGATTGTCCTACGTTGATAGATAGGATATGCGACAAAGGAGCACTACTACCTCCCCCGACTCAGAACCTATAGATGATGAGGGTTGAGTTGCGCGTGGAAGACCTGAATGTAAACATTGTGCTCCAAAGTGGAATCACGATAAGAGATGACAAGGGGAAACAGCCAGAAGAGAGTACTTGGGTTCGCAAAGCTCTGACGAAAGAAGCTGAGTTTGATTTGGAGCACGCTTGGGAAACCTTCATGGAAGCTAAGAAGAGCTTCACTGATGCCTCCACTTCAGGAAGCAAAGATAAACCGGAGTCGGACATGGATCCATCTATGCTCACAACATTCTTGGAAACCTGTATGAAGTTACTGCGTGACAGTAAGGCTGTGAAAGGGTTACAGGAACTCATCAACAGATGCGCTGGGACCGCGCTAGGAGAACCATGTGTAGTTCGCAAGATCGAGAAGCATAAGACAAGGACATGACGTGAAATGAGACTCACCACGTATACCGGAGAATATGAGATGGATCAAGTCATTCTGGATTTTGGGATTAGATGCAAATGTTCTGCCGAAATAGACATGGGAGCGAATGGGGAAACCTATGCTGTAATGGTCTCTAATTCAGCTGAGGATGGCAAATGAGCAGAAAATAATACCCATGGGACCATTGCAGGGAATAACTGTGGATATTGAGGAAGTTAGCGTGCTGGCATATTTCAAAGTGATAGAGATTGTTGATGACGACAATCCCTATCCCGCACTCTTAGGAATTGACAAGGCCACTGACATGAACGGGGTAATTAATCTAAAGAAGTGGAAAATGATCTTTGATAAGAAGTCCTTGCGCGTAATTATACCACTAGACCTTGCTGAAGGATCGTGCTATACAGAACTGGTCTGTGACTATGAAAGTGATGATGATTTGGACTACATCTATAAGATAACAGTGCGAGACCAAGACTAGGTGAATACCACCGTGGATGGGTGGATTACATGGGAGCGTGAGAGCTCCTGCACTTCGGATTCTGATGAAGAAATAGAACGATGGAAGAATCAGTTACACGAAGTAACTACGCTAAATTGCAATATGATGACCAGGTCGCTGCGCTGCGTGTCAAGAGAAGTAAGAGATCTTCTTACTTATGATGGTATGAATGAGGTAGATACCTTCTTGGATGCATTTGAAAGGGAGGTGCCAGAAAAGCAACGCTTCCAGGCCTTGGATTGGGTACTGCGCGCTACACCCGTGAGATGGTGTGGTATGCAAAAAGGAAGTTTTGATGATTGGCGCGAATGTAGGAAAATGTTGCGAACACGATTTGGGAAGCCTAAGGTGCGACTGACAGGCAAGTACAATGGATAGGATGATCCGTGCACGCATTTGGCCAAGTGGGCTTAGGCATATGGAGAAAAGCCACAACCTGAGTGGGTGCACCTATTCTATCATACCCTAGATGTTATACCGATGAACTAGTATATAGAAACAAAGCTTTGCCATGGGACAGGTGAATGGGATATCCTACGCGAAGGGTTCATGATGACCTTTAGTTTTAAGAATGGGTTTGATAGTATTGAAGAAGTGCTACAAGAAGTAAAAGCAGCCATCTTTAGGATTTCACAAGATTCTTTAGACCTGGCGCAGCCTGAATGGGCTACTCAGCTGAGTTGCGCACTGGAATGTTATAATGTAATTACTGAACAAGAGGATGAAGATCCTTGGAAAATTAACATTCCAGATATGGAAGGCCACCGCGAGGTTCAAGGACCACAAATTGAGAACCCTGACATAACCGCATCAGTGAAGACTAAGCAGGTGAATATTGGTACGAAGGTGGAGCCCAAATTCACAAAGATTGGAGACTACTGGGATGACGCGACGGTGGATAAAGCCGTTGAATTACTCCGCGAATATCAAGACTTATTCCCGACCAAATTTATGGATTTGAAAGGAAGACTCGGAGATCTAGGAGTGATGAAGATCACGTGAAGCTAGTTAAGCAGGGCCCTTACTGCTTAAATCCAAAATACAAAGAGAAGGTCCGCGTAGAACTAGACAAAATGCTCACGACAGGCATCATTGAGCCTATGGAAGAATCTGATTGAGTAAGCCCAATGGTGGTGCAAGAGAAGAAGCAGAAGGATGAGATAATAATATACGTGGATCTCAAAAAATTTAATGATGCTTGTGTGCATGATCCATTCCCAACTCTGTTCACGGATGAGGTGTCGGACAATGTAGGTGGTCAGGAAGCATATTCTTTCACTGATGGATTCTTAGGGTACCACTAGATCAAAATCACATAGGAGGATAGGGGCAAGACAACCTTTGCTACTAAGTGGGGTTGCTTTCAATATACTGTCATGTTGTTTGGATTAAAGAATGCACTGGCTATATTTTCGCGTGTGGTTGTTCCGACATTTAAGGAATATATTCATAAGTTCTTGGAGGTCTATTTTGATGACTGGACTGTATTTGGGCTGGTTAATTGCCATGTAGTGAGCTTGTGCTTGATGTTGAATACCTACCGAAGATATCAAATCGCACTCAACCTCAAGAAGTGTGTGTTTCTTGTTCCTTTTGGGAACCTATTGGGGCATGTGGTTTGCAGACAAGAGCTGCTGGTAGACCCTGCGAAGATCGCAGTGATTCTGAACTTGGAAGCGCCGCGAAGTGTGAAACAGTTGTGCGCTACTCTTGGACATATGAGATATTACAGGAAGTTTATCAAAGGCTATCCCAGATCACTGCGCCGATGGAAAAATTGTTGAAAAAGGATGTCATGTTCCGTTGGAATGATGGTTGCAAGAAAAGGCTGGATATATTGAAAGAAAAGATGGTTACTGCGCTGATTCTTGTCTTCCCAAACTGGAAGAAAGAGTTTCATGTCCATGTTGACGCATCGCATATAGCGCTTGGAATAGTACTAACACAGGATGGTGGAGAAGGCTTGGATCACCCTATTCGCAGATTATCTAAAGCAAAAAAGAAATATTCCACCACTGAGCGCGAGGGACTAGCTATGGTGTATGCGCTCCAGAAGTATCGACACTACTTGCTAGGAGGTCACTTTAAGATGTATACATATCACTCCATGCTAAAGTACTTCGTCAATAAGCCTGTGTTGGGGGGCGCATCTGCAGATGGATTTTATGGTTCCAAGAGTACGACTTTGAAGTTATTGTGAAGCCTAGACAATTGAACACGGGACCAGATCACTTGTCGCGCATCGACATAGGGGAGGAACCTACTAGTTTGGAGGAAGGATTACCCGACGCGCAGCTCTTTGCTGTGCATGTAACAGATGGACATTTTGAAGATATAATTCACTTTCTAACAACTAGAACTACGCCGAAAGGATACTTTGTCCAACAAAATAAGGAATTAGTGGTGCGCGCAAAATATTTCTCTGTCATCGCTGGGCATCTGTAAAAGATGGGGAATGATGAAATACTACGAAGGTCTATACCTAAATTTGAATGAAGCAGCATCCTCGCGGACGTTCATGGGGGCGTTGCAGGAGGACATTATGCAGGGAGAGCAACCGTGCAAAATATTCTCTGCATAGGGTTGTGGTGGCCAACCCTTCATCAGGATTCAAAAGCATATTACAAGTCATGTGATGTATGTCAAAGAAAATGTAAGCCATCGTGGAGGGATGAGATGCCTTTGAATCCACAAATGACGTTGCAGCCTTTCGAAAAGTGGGCAATAGACTTTGTAGGACCTATCAAACCTCAAGGAAAGATAAGCGCGAGGTATATTATCACTACGATAGAGTACTTGACTCGTTGGGTAGAAGCGTAGCCGATGAAGGATTGCATGGGCGCCACTGCCATGAAGTTTCTATTTGAACACATATTGACGCAATTTGGGTGCCTGAAGATCTTGATGAGCGATCGCAGTACACACTTCCTGAATGAAACAATCAATGCACAGACGAAAGAGTTTCAAATCTATCATTAGAAGAGCACATCGTATCACCCACAGGCTAACGAGACAGTAGAAGCGTTCAACAAAGTATTGGAAACTGTGCTAACCAAGGTATGAAATGTGCAGCAAAGTGATTGGGACCTCCGCATACCTGCAGTGTTATGGGCTTATCGAACGACATGCAAGAAGATGACAGGACAGAAACCTTTTAGGCTTGTCTATGGAGTGGGAGCCGTAATGCCTATAGAATATATAGTACCTAGTCTGTGCATAGCATTGCTCACAGGTATGACGAATCACAGAGCCCTGGAGGAGAGGCTCACGCAGCTTGAGGAGCTCAAGGAAGAACCATTTTTGGCTGGATTTCACCAACAAGTCCAAAAGCAACATGAAAAGGCATGGCACAATCGACATATTAAGTTGCGCACCTTTAAGGTGAATGACTTGGTGATATTGTATGATATTAAGTTTGATAAATTTCTTGGGAAGCTCACAATGCATTGGCTAGGGCCATATGTTATTAAGGAGATTATTGATGGTGGCATAGTACAATTGGTAAAGTTAAATGGAGAACCCTTCCCAAGAAAAGTGAATGGTAATCATTTGAAGCCATACACAGGTGGCCCGACCATCTAACTAGCCAACAACAACACAGTCTTAGAGCTCTAGGCATCTAAAAGGAGGTGTGAGACTATAAACTAATGTGCCCAGGAACTACGTGATGAAAGGACTGTGTGTAGTATTGAAGTATCACAGGGTCCACGACCGCTTGAGGATAGCTGTGTTGCCGCGTGGGTCGGCCAGAAAGTGACCGTTAAAGTCATTATTCACAATTTGATGCCTGGTTTGAGACTAAATGAAGTGGGCGGCAGGCATTTAAGGCAAACATTATGGGCTAGATTCTTGAAAGTTTGCCGCCAATCTAGCATTAATGGACCGAATGTGGGGGGAACGGTCGAATTCAAATTTGAAAGGCGCTATAAATTACAAATGGCTATCCAGTAAACAACACTTGGAAATTTGAGAACTGAGTTGTTGCACGCTCAAATATTCGTGAACCGAGACTTGTTCGATATTCTAAAAGTGAATTCGTTGCTTGAGAAATTACCTGAGACACTGAGAGAATTGTGGAATCGCACTATGGCAACACTTGAAGAAGTCATGGACACAGGATTCATGATAGACGAGGAAGATGCGTAGGGAATTGCGGAAGTAGAAGCCCTAGAGAGCACCAGAATAGTCGCTGAGATCCCTAAATCACTGCAGACACCAAGACCTAAGAAGGATAAATAGGCCATGATACCGGTGCGCGTATCACCTAGAAATCCGCTGAGGACCAAGCTCACAATGGAGGAAAAGGGGAAGGCCATTAATTTGGAGGAAGATGATGAGGAAGAGTTTGAAGAAATCCTGGTGGAGGAGGAGGATGTAGGTAGAGATGGAAGTTGAAAAACAAGGGGCAGACCCTCTCACCAGGCTACTCGCATATGTTTCCGCGCAGAAGGGTAAAGCAAAGATGCCCAAGGATAAGAGAGTAAAATCTCTCTGCAAACTCCGCTGCTCCCAAATGATATTGTTTTTGAAGGAGCGTACTTGAGATGGGTGATCGTGCTGAAATTTGAAGATTGGGACCTCGCGGACCACGAGAAGTTTCTGCATTTAGTGACCGCATAGCTAATGCGCCAGAAGAAAGATGTTCCGACTGGAATGATAGAGTTGGAGCCACGCAAATGGCCCAGAGGTGTTGAGAAAGTAGGGTTGATAAACTTGATCTGGGTGCCGCATTACCACTGTGGCCCAGTGACCATTTTCGTCATTAGGCAGTTGCTCTGCTTGGTGCATGATGGGTGCTTATGGCTAGAGGAGCCCATCCCCATCATAGACCATTTGATTCACAGGATCACATGGCTCCCTTGTGCAAGGGAGGATCCAACAAATATTTCAAAGGGAAAAAGTGACGATTTGGCCATCACGGAGGCCATGAAAAGGAAATTTAAGTTGGAGAAAAAGAAGCGAGGGTACACCATCTCTAGCATCAACAACCTTGCAGTCAAGGTTGCGACACAAATATTGGCAGGGAAGGTGATGCGGAAGTGCCACATGGATGAGGTGCCCGTGCCAGTGGTTACACTAGCAGCACAATGCGCAGAAGGGGTCCAGTTCAACTGGGCCAACTATCGATGCGGTGAGTTCCTTGCGAACTGCACGACGCACAGGAGCAGGGAAAACCATTTCATTATACATGGCTCATATTTTCTATTGTACTAGTGGCATAGGAGTTGTCTGAAGATAGCCAGTTCCCATTGATCGTGCAGGACCTTCTAGAGGCAGCGAAGTACGCTTCGCTATGGGCAACTAGGGATGCACAGAGGATAAGGGAGAGCAAGATCTTTTGGGTGCTCATGGAGGTGAACATCAAGATGGGGATTAATCACAAGCTGTGGTTATGCGCGATAACACGTCAAGGAAGTCCAGCAGGCAACCACTCAGTGCGCTGCCGAACTTGTAGCGATCCAATCAGAGTTGGGAGGTCTTCGTGTAAAGATATCTGCACCTACAGAGTGAATCGAGGGTAGGTCACGATGTTTGTGTTGGGGGCCTGTTGGGCGTGGAATCCCCCAAGGGGCTTACAGCCCACATTTTGGTCAAGTTTGTAATTCCAATGTAAAGACTCTGCATTTTGTGGGAGTGGATGTTGAAAATAATACTGAGAGGGGGGGTGAATCAGTATTATCTAGTTCTTTTAACAAATCTTCCTTATTTACACTTTGAATTATTTTTTCATATTAGTACCATAAAATAATGAGCAAGAAAAATAGACAGTCACATCAAAGAACACCAGATATAAGGTGGAAACCCAATGTGGGTGAAAACCACCTACTGCAATATGTCTCTATCTTCTTTCAAATTAGAAACTC
>APFE031163448.1:1426-45608 GCA_000404065.3 Pinus taeda | reverse complement strand
TTTGGTTTTGGACCCTATATTAGGTTGGGCTGACCTACCTATGGTTTTGTGCATGTTTTTCACACATGGTTTTGGATGCGATGGTTTTCGGTCCATGGTTTTGGATGCAATGGTTTTCAGTCCATGGTATTGGATGCTTTGACATGTATAAATATGTATTGTAACATTGAAAGGAACATAATGAAAAATCAAGCTGGTAGTCCCGGTTTTGGGATCCATGGGAGAATCTCTGTATATATATGTTTTATGTGTTATGCTCTCACATTGTTTATTTTTTTTGTTTTAGAATTCATATGCAAGTAATTTCTATACGGGGTTAAAACCTAGAGGAAGAGTCTCTGTAGATGAGTGCACAAGGGCCTAGTAGTCCGCAGCTGAGTGCGTAGGGCGATTCGAGTCTGTAATCAATTGGAAGTATTAATAAAGAGAAGTTTCTATCAATTCTGCGTCTTTATTTCCTATTTATGCATATGTTATATTGGGTATGAGTTTCACTTCTAATGCTTATATAATGCATGAATGTGTATAATTGTATTGGTTAAGTGAACACACGTAAGAATATCTGGTTACGTGAAGATAACTAAGATATGCTAATAAGATAAGTAAGATACTTGGTGTAGTTTAGGAGATAACGCAGTTCGCTGCCTTAGCAGCGCGAAAGAATATCAACCCCTGGTTAGGGCTGTGCGAAGGCCGATTGTAACAGATCACGAAGGTATTGAAGGTTAGAACAGAGCACGAAGTGACCTGCACGAAGGCAGGCATAGTTGGACTGAACTGACATCACAACCATCTCAAGGGTGCGGAAAATTTGTTCTAGCATCCTCACATGATGGGCTAGCTATTGATGGTTTCCTTCCTGCACCTTCATGCTCATATCTATCACTAATTGAAGAAGGAAGTAGGGGATGCTGAGTCTGTTTTGGAGTTGTGTCTGCCCCAAACCTCAATTCTTGAAGAAGCGTAAAGTGGTATCGATATACCACACTATACCTACCTTCACATGAGATACACTTTATAAGTTGGTAGCTAATTTAATTCCAAGGATAGGGTAGGCTCACTCCATTTTTGTCTTCCATGGCCTCCTCTCCTTCTAAAAATAATTTCTTCTTTGCAGTTTGGCTATTTCCCTTATCCTACGTTCCCCAAGGCACTGCTAAGGGAAGTGTGGTAATTCTGCCTATGATTTAAGGGGTGAGCTCTTTGGAGAGGCCTCTCACCACAACAGTGGCATGGGTCTTAGTCATTGGAATGAGGGAGAGAGAAAAATCTCTGGCTACTTCATCATAATACCCCCTCAATTTCTCAAAGAAACCCATCCAATTATGCCTTGTGAATATCTCTAGCACGGGAGGGTACTGATATACCCTCATTGTGTTGATGGGCTCCCTTTGATTAAATCCCCCTATCATTTTCTCTGATGGATGGAGGGTTGTATAGGTCTGCTACCAAATTTAATGAATGAGGAAATTTAAACGAAAATTATGTGTATGCAATTCCCTTATGCTACAATTACTTTCAACAAACTAGAAGATTTTTTTTTTTTTATGTTCCTTTCATTTGGAAAAATGTGGGGAAATGTAGAGCCTACCTCCTTATCACTGTTTGATGAAGCCAACCCCTATTTTTCTCCCTCTGAAACTGCTCACTGCCAATCATGTAGGTGCTAGACTGTATCCTGTAGGATCTCCCGCAGGATCCTGTAGGATCCTGTAGGTGGTCCTGCGCAAGAAAAAATGAGATTTTCCTTTCTTGTAGACTGCTTGAGGGATGAGAGCGAGTTTTCTAGTGTGGATCCTTGAGAATGTGAATGCTTCTATGCATGGGGATCAACATTTATTTCCTCATATGGGTGATTTGAGTGAGGTGGTGTGCTGGCAGTCGAGGTACAAATATCTATTTTTGGACTATTGGTCCCACTACCACATCATCATTATCCTCACCTAATAATCAACTACCACTTTGGGCATCCATAGCTTAACTACCTTCGACCTCATCCTTCTTTTCCTTGACTTGACTACTGCCACGTGTGTAAGGACTAACTGCTTTCTCCACGTTGACCGAACGAAGGTGGCCATGTTAACTAGCCACCTTTCGCTTATAAACCAACTCTTTCACAAAATTTACATCTTTTGATCACATTATGCTAACGAGAGAGTGGAAGCGAGATACTTACTTGTGGTAATGATGCCTTGATGTTGTTTGTTGAAGAATGAAGTGTTTGATGTGTGTTGGCTGCATGTGCTTTTCTTTTTTTTATTGTCCTCAATGATATTCTTTGATGTGTAAGTACTTGGTGTTGATGATGATGATCCTAATGCTGCTGCTAGGCTATGGAGGAGCTTCTTCTACCTCTAGGTATTCCATGCTTGAAGATGACTGCAACCTATGATTTTTGTTTTGTGGGATAGGCTGCTACAGGATTTCCTACAGGATATCCTGTAGCTACTTCTCCCTCAAAATTCTTAATCATTTTCTACTACTGGAGCTTGAGGATGGTTGGCATGGGCAAAGAAGGGGTCTAGGGATTTTTGAATGAGGAAAATATCCTTCAGGTGTTGTCCCCTTTCTCTTTGTATTCATCCTCTTTTCTTTATGTTTTTCCTTTGAAAAATGATTTTTTTTTTGAAACTGAGTTTTTTGATGAATGTAGGGGTGATCATGGTGGAGAGAGGTATGGTGATGAGATGGTGAAGTAGGAATTTATTTTTTTGACATGGGCAGGTCATCCCCATGCTCTAGGGTTACTTCCTTTAGGATTCCCAAGCCACTGTAATTCCTGCAGCATCATTCTGTAGGTTTATAGGGAATCCTGTAGGTTTATAGGGAATCATGTAGAAAACACAAAACCCTTGCAAATTGAGGTAAATGAGTGGAAAAATGGAGGGAATGATGGAGTGATGAAGGATAATGAATGGAGAAATAAAAAAAAATGAGATGTATAGGTCCCTTTTGATTCTCTTTTGTTGCTTTGATCATCCTCTCGCTGACCCGTAAACAATATTTTCATAATCTTCTTTTTCTCTTATTTTATTTTTTATTTTATTTTTTTATTGAAAGCAGCTAGTATGCCTCCAAGAGGTTTTCATCCTAGTTGCTTGCCCTGGGCACCTCAAGAGAGGTTTTCACCTAGAGATCTTTTTATTTCTCCCTCTCTCTCTCTCTATCTCTCTCTCTCTCTCTTTTTGACACCATTTGGCTACCTCAAGAGGTTTTCAACCCAACAATGGGACTCAGGTGCCTCATGGAGGTTTTCACCAGAGTCTCCTTATTTTTCTATTTTTTCCTTTTTTCCTTTTTTTCCCTTTTTTTCTTTTTTCTCAGTGACTTGATGAGGTAGGAGCTCAAACTTGCTCCACCACCATCATTGTTTTGCTGATACCGTCAATGAACTCTTTCTTTAACAATGGTCTCTTGTAAACCTTCAATCTATGCCCATTAACAAGTAAATGAATGGCCTTTGCATCTATGGTTCTGATCTGCATTGAACCATTATCATGACATTTCTCTATGACATAAGGCCCTAACCATCTAGTCCTTAACTTGCCCTTAAAGTCTTTATAACTGGAATCATATAACAAATCCCAATCACCTTATTGAAATTGCTTGTCCTTGATGTTCTTGTCATGCTAGATCTTCCTCTGAATTTGAGTCACCTCTATGTGTAGGAGGGCTTGCATTATGAACTCATCCAACCCATTCAGCTGGAGCAATCTCTATTTTTTTTTCACTGCTGAGATCTAGATCTAGTTGGGCTGTCATCCTCAATGTATTTTACTCAAATTCAGTGGACAATAGGGCCTTCTTCCCATGGACCAACTCATAGGGTGTGAAATCATCGATATAAATCTCTACTGGATCATGGACTAGCTCGACAAAGATACTCAGGATTGCTCTTTGGAAAGTGGTAGGGGCATTTCATAGGCCAAAAGGAAGGACCCTATAGGTGAAAGTAACCCAAGGATAAGTGAAGGTGGTTTTATCCTAGTATTTTGGGTTGATCTGGATTTGATTGTACCCACTAAACCCATCTAGGAAAGAGAAAAACTTTTTCCCTACCAAGTCATCTAGCACTTAGTCAATAAAAGGTAGAGGGAAATGGTCCTTCTTTGTGGCTTTGTTTAACTCTCTGTAATTGACATAAATCCTCCACTTCCCATTTTTGTTTGGAACCAACAACAAAGGAGAGACCCACTCACTGTCTGAGATAGGGTAAATGAATCCCGCATCTAGCAACATTTGCAGTTCTTCTTTAACTATATCCTTGAGAGCTAGATTCATTCTCCTTTGGGGTTGTCGGACTAGTTTGCAACCTTCTTTGATATAAATGTGGTGAGTACACACTGAGGGGTGCACTCCCTTCATTTCTTTGTAACTCCAAGCAAAGGCATCCATATGTTCCTTTAGCATGTTGCACAAATTTTCTTCTTGGTCTACAAAAAGAGATGGGTTGATTTGCAAAGTTCTCTTAGGGTCAAATTCTATGGTTTTAAGACGGGTAGGTTTTGAATCATCTAAGCATAGATCAATCTGATGGTTTTCTGGGTTTCGTTTATTACTTCCTTGAAGGACAATGTGTTGGGAGTTGGACTTTGGAGTATGTGTTGAATCAAATCATCTTCATCCGATTGTCCTCCTCCCATGGTTGTTTCTAAGGTATAGAGTTGGGTTGAATAAACTTCATATTATTCCCCCTCCTCCAGCCATAAAGGTAAGTCATGTTCTAGAGATGGCTGGGCAGGAAGGTGTTGGAAATAATACTGAGAGGGGGGGTGAATCATTATTATTAAATTCTTTTCAATATATCTTCCAGATTTATACTTTAATTCATTCTTCATATATTGATCATTAGTTTGTATGTCAGTACCATATAATAATGAGCAAGAACAAGAAAAACAGATAATCACACCAAGGAACACCAGATATAAGGTGGAAACCCAATGTGGTTGAAAACCACCTGCTGCAATATGTCTCCATCTTCTTTCAATTAGAAACTTCTTTTACAATGATTTTGTACTGGCGCATTCCTTTCCCAGTACGCAGGCTGCAGCCTGCAGAGAGCTACAAATCTCTCTCGTTTTCCAGTCTCTCCTGGAAGGGAGCTAAAACCCCCTTAGTTCTTTACTTCTTTAAAGGACCACGTTTCATGAATTTTCAAACTAGATCCAAGTGGATCAAATAATCATCAAGTACATGCAAATCACCCAATATCCTTATACAATCAACCAATGAATCACCCAACTCTTCAGAATGTTGTAAACAGAAAAGTAATACCAGAAATCTAAACCCAGAATTCTGCTGCAATAGATAAAAGATAGTCAACAAAAGTGCCAAGATAAGTCCGCAACTTCACCAAGAGGGGCCTGCGAATATCCACAGCTCTTCTGAGTCTAAACTGCATGGATCTGCACTGGTGGTTCTTCTCCTCTGCGTACTTCTTCTCAGGTCCGCAACCTTACTGTCTGACAGACAGCGTACCTCCGCACTATTCCTTTTCTCGCACTGTGTACCTCGCACTTCTCCTTTTGCAGCGCTGCGTGCGGCCCGCACTGCGCTTTCTCCTGTGCTGCGTACCTCGCACTGAGCCTTTTCCTGTGCTGCATACCCCCGCACTGCGCCTTCTTCTGAGGTGCGTACCCCCGCACTCATGCCGTGGATCGCCTATGAACTTCTGATTAGGGCCAAATTAACAGTCCTCCAATGTGCCAAGGTCAGTTAGATCCAAAGATCTGTTCATGCACCCAAGATATCACGACTTATCAATAGATTCGCCTTAAGATTTCTCCTTGATTTAGATCTAGCTCTTAAAAACCAATCACCCAAAATTTCAGATCTTAAGATATTCAAATTTCGCTAGTGTATGGCCAAGACATCTCCTTTCCTTTTTATAGGCAAGCCTTTCACAATACCACGGTCCAAAACCATAATATCACAATACCATGAACCCAATACCTTGGATCAATATTTTTAGATGCAATACCATGGACCAAAACCATAAGATTAAAAACTGTCGGACTAATACCATGAACCATTCATGAAGATTCCCACGTGCACGCGCTTTTATGCATTGGAGAGAGTGAAACTGGGGTCCACACCTTCTGAACAGAGAACCTGCATGCATGTCCGCGCTCCTTGGTCGGCGAACCTGCGGGTCCACAGCTTCTTCTAGCATTACCTGCAGGTATCTTATTTTCCATGATTTTGAGTGCCTAAACTGAGATCTGTCACTAGAGTTATTTGCCATCAAGTACAACACTTGTACCATAGAGTCAAACTAGAATCATAATGCCAACACAATATCAGGCACTTGGCCTCCTCAAGATGGTCCCATAGCCCCTCAAGCACTATCCATTAAGAGCTATACAAGACAAAGGAACCACTGGCATATGTAGTGTTGATTGAGTTTGTCCCTAGCCCATATGGTGTTACTTATTCTCCCTCGTGTGTATGGGCTCGCACGAGATCATCAAATAAACCGACCCTCTCGGCCCATTTGTGGAGTCCTATGAATCATTACACTTCAACATGAAACCAATGCATTAGCTATACCATCATAGTATCATAGAAAATAATCCACATGCCAATTCTTGCATGTCATCATGAGAACATTTATCATTGTTAATCGCAACATTATGAATAATAACGAACTACATGATCATGCATGTCATAAATTGTATGCAACTATCACATGCTTCACCTCATGAAATGCCATAATAAGTTATAACATCAACATATTTGCATCAAAGACATATCAGGCTTCACATAATAAATGAACCACATGTCAATAAACCTCATATTATAGCATCATAATTCCTATGCCACGTTATGCATATCATATCCATCATGAGTATTCAACATTAAATGCCTATCATCACGTAGTAAATGAATATGTCAATATACCTCGACATAACATCATAATCATAAGGATACATCATCACTATAAGAACCACATGTGCATCATTATATCACGAAACCTCATGCAACATTATAAACTAAACTGAAATCATAGTGTATGATTTAGATGTATCATAAAGTTTAAACAATAAAACATTATTTAGATTCTCCATAAAAGTATCTGTCTTAGCTAAGTAAGCACTCCTAATTAGTTCACCACACATTTTAATCAAGTAAATAAGGAAAGTCATTAAGAATAACATGTGCATCTTCCCAGGTAGCTGACCTTGGGCTATATTGGTCCCACTGGACCTTGACTTGCTCAAACTCATGGTTCCTAAGTCGATGAACCCGACAGTCCAGTATACAGAATGGTTCGACTTGAAGGACTCCCTCCTTGAAAACCTGCAATTTTTCAAATTTCAGAACATGGGATGGGTCGGATACATATTTTCTAAGCATATAAACAGGAAACACATTATGCATCCTTCTTAGATGGAATGGCAGCTCGAACTTATAAGCAACTGGTCCAATCCTTTCTAGGATCGTGAATGGCCCAACAAATCTAGGGGACAACTTTGTTCCCTTACCAATCCTAAAGGGACTTTTAAAGGGTTTGATTCTAATAAAAACTTGGCTTCCTTCCTCAAAGTTTTTATCAACTCTCTTTGCATCAGCATAACTTTTCTGATGATCCCTAGCTTCTTTTAGTCTCTACTTAATTGTGGCCATTTGTTCTTCCATTTCTTGGAGCATTTCAGGTCCCAACATGACTCGATCCTCTAATCGATCCCAACTTAATGGAGTACGACATGATCTTCCATACAATATTTTGAAGGGAGATGCCTGAATTGAACTGTGATTAACTCTTATTGTATGCAAATTCCACTAAGGGAAGGTATTTCTCCCATTGGTTTTGTTGATCCATGACATACATTCTTAGGATGTCCTCTAATACTTGGTTTACTCTTTCTGTTTTCCTATCTGTCTCTGTGTGATATGTTGTACTGAAGTTTAGTTGTGTTCCCATAGATTGTAATAGGCTTTTCCAAAATTTGGAAGTAAAATGTGCATCTCTGTCAGATATTATCTTTCTGGGCACTCCATGAAGGCGAATTATTTCTTTTAGGAAAATTTGAGCGATAGTTGATGCTTCAAAGGTGGTCTTAACTGGAATGAAGTGAGCACTCTTAGTTAATTTATCAACAACAACCATAATGTAGTCATGTCTTTGGGATGTCATAGGTAATCTTCCAACAAAATCCAACGAAACAACTTCCCACTTAGTTTCCGGTATATCATGGGGTTGTAAAAGACCTACCGGGTGATGATGTTCAACTTTAACCTATTGACATTCTAAACATCGGGCCACAAAATTTGTTATATCCTTTTTCATTCATGTACAGAAAAATAGTTGCTTTAAATCCGTGTACATTTTCTGGACTCCTGGATGTGCAGCATATGGAGCTTGGTGGGCTTCCTTCATTATTAATTTCCGAAGTTCATCATCACCTGGGACGTACATCCTACCCTTATATCGTAGCAATCCATCATTATCTAAGGTGTATCCTTCCCACCTGGTCGCCATAGGTACCTTTTCTTGTATCTAAGGTGTATCCTTCCCACCTGGTCGCCATAGGTACCTTTTCTTGTAAGGAAAATTTTATTTTTTGGTATTGCGGGTCCCCTATTAGGTGTTTTAGAATCCGGCTTCTTAGGTCTATCTTGAATGATGATATGGAATGAAGTCTAGGTCTCTTTCTTAAAGCATCTACAACTTTATTTTCTTTCCCCTTGATGTAGGATATCTTGAAATCATAATCACTAAATATCTCACTCCAGCGTAGTTGTCAAGCATTAAGGTCCTTTTGGGTGAATATATACTCAAGACTTTTATGATATGTTCTTAATTCAAATTGACACCCCATCAGATAATGTCTCCATAGTCTCAAGGCCATTACAACTGCCGCTAACTCTAGATCATGAGTAGCATAATTGATTTCATGGGTCTTGAGTTTATGTGAAGCATAAGCGATAACCCCTTCACCTTGCATCAACACTGCACCTAATCCTTCTCCTGATGCATCCGTGCATACATGAAAGTCCTTGTCCATGTCAGGTACCTTTAATATTGGAGCAGTTGTTAGTCGATGTTTTAGCTCATTAAATGCTTTCTCACACTCACTTATCCATTCAAACTTAACCCCTTTCCTTTGGAGGTGGGTGATGGGATTAGATATCTGTGAGAACCCTTCTACAAATCTTCTATAATAGCCTACCAACCCCATAAAGCTGCGTACTTCCTTGACATTCCGAGGAGTAGGCCAATTCATTATAGCTTCAATCTTACTGTAATCCACTGCAATGCCTTTCCCACTAATGGTGTGGCCTAGATATTGAATTTCTTTCTCAAAGAAGGAACACTTAGTAAGTTTCCCATATAGCTTATGTTCTCTAAGGCATTGAAGCACCAATCTCAAGTGTTCTAGATGCTCCTTCTCATTGCGGGAATAAATGAGGATGTAATCCAAGAACACTTGGACAAAGCGGTCCAGATATTTTCGGAAGACAGTATTCATCAAGTTCATGAAGGTTGCCGAGGCATTAGTCAAACCAAATGGCATAACAATAAACTCATAGTGTCCATAACGCATTCTGAATGTCGTCTTAGGTATGTTTTCCTCCTTGATTCTTAGTTAATGATAACCTGACCGTAAGTCTATCTTGGAAAATATTGAAGCTCCTTTTAGTTGGTCAAAGAGGTCATCTATTCGAGGCATGGGGTACCTATTTCAAATGGTGGCCTTGTTTAGATCTCGGTAATATCTCGGTAATCAATACATAACCTAAGTGTTCCATCCTTCTTCTTTACAAAGATCACTGGTGCACCCTAGGGTGACACACTGGGTCAGATAAATCCTTGATTAAGAAGTTCTTTAAGCTGTATACTCAACTCATTAAGCTTTGGGACAGTCATTCGATAAGGTGTTTTGGATATGGGTTCTATTTCTAGTTTCAAAGAAATGGAGAAATCGATTTCTCGAACTGGAGGCAAACCTGGTAGCTCTGGAGGGAATACATCTACAAATTAGGAAAGTAGTGGGTGCAACTTATTCAGGGACTTCTTGTCGGTACGAACCATCTCTACCACATAAATCTTGCACCCTTTCATCATACACTTATTAACCTTCTTGGCTGATATGAGGCACAGTGTAACATTACATCTAATGCCTTTTATTACTATGGTTTCTCCCTGGTCATTTTTTAGGAGAATTGTCTTATTATATCAATCCAATATAGCTTGATGAGATTCAAGCCAATCCATTCCTACAATTAAGTCATAAGTCCCTAGAGTCATGCTATACAGGTTCATCTTGGTATCACACCCCAATGTTAACACTGCAATCTCTTACCATTGACCCTACTGATTGTTGAGAGCCTGATGCCATTTATACCATGCTAAAGTTACTTTGCTCATGAGCTATCAATCCACATCCAAGTATTGTTGAAGGAGAAATTAAACTATCAGTGGCACCTGGATTAATTAACAGAGATAGAGGGATGTTATTGATCATACCTACGAACTCCACGACTGTGGCTTGGTGCTCAGCCTGGCGATGGTTTGTGGCTGCATGAATTCGTTGTGGGTTTTGTGGTCTTCCTCATTTTGCTTTGTGTTGTTGTTGTTTAATCCCAGTTTGATACCTTGGAAAATCCCTTCTATAATGTGGACCTCACATTGCCAACATTCTACTTGTTCTCAATTCTTACATTGTACCTGTCCTTGGCCACCAAATCCTCTACCCCCACTATTAGTGTTTCTCAAGTAGGACTGACCCCTACATCCTCTTGGAGGTAGCCGAGAAGTTGCACTAGCGATCCGAGAAACATTTTTTTGTCTTCCCTAGAATCTATATGGTTGCACCCCTAGTCTATTTACCCTCATTGTGGGATGTTCCTTCCCTGTATTTTCATCAACCACCATTCATTTTTTCATATTTATCATCTTCAGGACTTGTTTGGCTAAACTAGTGGTTTCTGCATAGTGGTGGGTTTCCACATGGTGACTTCCGCTCAAACCAAGGGATCAAGTCCATGCAAGAATCTTTCAGCTTGATGTTGATCATCGGCCATGTAGTCCACGTGATGGACGAATGCATAGAATTCAGCTTCATAGTCCTCGATAGATCTACCATTCTATCGTACTGTATGGAAAGCCCCTACTTCTTGGTGTTTGTACTCCTCTGATAGGTACCTAGTTTGGAAGGCTTCCTCAAACATTTCCCAAGTGACTTTCATCTTTGTTTCCTCATTTACCCACCATAATAGAGTGTCTCCTTTTAGTAGACTCATTGATATTTGGACCTTTTCCCTTGAAGTGTATGTATTAAAGTTAAGTGCTCTTTTGACACCAATTACCCATGCTTCTGCTTTTGAATCCCCCTTTTGACCCGTAAACTCTGGTAATTTGGATTTTTGGACTTCTTTCATAATATTGAGGGTTGTTTGTCCATCTTTGGCATTGAATTGAGAATTTAGGTCTTGCCTCTATTTTTGTTCCAACTCCCTTCCTTTACCTTGATCAGACCTTGGCTTGTGACCCAATCCTTAAAGATATTTGTCATTTCCCCAAGGGAATGTAATATAGCTTGCTTAGTTGGGGTTCCAATCTCTGTAGTGGTGGGAGGTGGGATTTCCACCTCAAGGTTGCTTTGGGTTTTCCTTCAATGTTTAGGAGCCATGATCTCACCTATGTTTAATCAAGTTGAATTTTACATTACTTCCTTACTCATGTGCCAAAAGCTAAAATAAATCTAGAATATACCTTGATTTTTAGAATATGCAATTAGTTACATCAACATATTCAACACACAATTTATTTTCCATTCATCCAAATTTATTTATTACAATACTTAAACCATAAATTATCAATAACCACTAATTTTATAGTATTATACCATGGAAAACATGAGTTGGGAGGCAATAATGATGTTCGAATAAAATTTAGAGAGTTGTCTCAACATAAAATCAAAATTTGAATGAATAAAGCTTAAGAATATTGGTGGCCTTGTAGGAACGGAGATTATTGTTTTAAGAAGGTACTTGAATCCTGAAAAGAAAATTTATTCACCACTGAATTTTTAAATTATATGTCACATCATTCACATATAAATTTGATGGACCATCACAATATTAAGTCTATAGGTTCATGGTCTTTATGTGCTAGGATATATTAAAATTCTGTGTTGTAGAGTGAAATATTTTGAGTATCTGGTTAAGCAATCATAACTTTATGTTAGAAGAAAGATGTTATTTCAAAAAAATTTAAATGGATTGCCTTTCACAAAATAAATAAATCGTTATAACAAATTTATTGAATGTATCTCGAGATTCTTATGGCCATTAAATGATTACTGTAAGGGGCTTTACGAAAAAAAAATTGATTGACAGTTAGCCATATCAAACAACCAAAGAGAGATTCCAATAGAAACACACCATAAACAAGAAGAAACACTGCCACCTGACCAAAAACCGGATCGGATGACTAGGAAGGTTATCCCTCCCCAAAACACAAAATAAAATCATTTTATTAATTATATGGCTTGCCTACAAGCGCACCTACAAAGGCAACACCATATCAAACCCTAACAAAGCTTTAATGGCTACCGGGTTTTACATTCATCAATTACCTTTTCATTTCTAAACAAAAACTTCTTTAAGAGTGAGGATTCAAAATCGAATCGAATCCCTGTCCTTTGAGACCTACTATACACAATTTTCCATCAATTTACCACTATAGATTTTGAGATCTTGAAAAATAAATGTCCAAGATTATACCATGACAACACTCTTTAATCCTCTTGAAGATCAAATCTCAAGCCTGCATTAGACAAACCACGTCCAAATACAACAGTAAACTCTCACATGTCATTATTTCTGGACTATCCCTTCATATATCGTCATTGCATGGAAAAAGGCCTCTAGCCCTTGTACTCCGATTACAACTACCGAATACCCAGTTCTCCAAAAAAAGGCATTTATGAGCGATAATAACAACATAAAGATCAATAATAGTTAAATAATTCCAATACAATTTCAGACAGAAAGTTTGAAATAATTCAATAATATATTTGAAAAATAGTGAAATAATTTTAACATAAATTAACGAAAAGTTTGAAATAGTTACACATTAAAAATTTACATTAACTAAACTATCCATAATTTTCTAATACCTCAAAACAAAGATTCTCGTCTTACAACTTTAATTCTATCTAAATGGACAGAGTACGCATGTTTAGTTTTAATTTAATTTTTATAATTTTTACTATGAACGAGCTGTGCAATATAGAGGAATGTTTAACAAAACTATTGGTCAAAAGAATGGAAGCATTATCTTTAACTTAATTACAAATACTGAAACAGTTAAACTGACAGGTAAAATTGCAGCAAACTTATATGTAACAGCATGTGCTATTTATTGACAGTAGTAATAATCTGAAAATAGAAAGACTAATCGGTAATGTCGAATTACAGTATGGGAACTCTTCACGTGGGCTGGAAATCTATTACTACACCTCTGTACACATTGAGTCTCTTCCATATTCCATAACTTAAAGTACTCAGCTGAAATAACAAGAGAATTAAGAACAAAGAACAGAGAGAGAAAATAATAACTGAACTTCCTACAGGCATGTACAAAATCTGAAAAGAGTGAACCTAAGTAACAAAATGCTTGGACACAAGATTTCGTGAAATATCAATAAATGATAATTAACACAGAAATTTTCTGTACACATAGTACTACAAGTATTAGTCCATGTATATTTAATACAATGAAATTATTCCAAACCCCACATGATCTTTTAGTTAACTAAACTTTGCCCACAATATAATGTTGGATTGAACATGACATTGATTTTATTTTGAACTTTTAATTGTTTAACAATGTTATATTCAAAAATTTATTCTTGGAATTTATCAAACTTAGACTTGGAATTGTAGATCACACAATTATTATTGTAACCCAAAGGACCCTAGTAATGGAACCCGCTCAGATACCATATGTAACAGCCTCAAAATAACAACACATAATTAATTAGATTAGTCAAGCGATTTATAATCAACAAGCAATTTATCAACTAGTTAACATTAAATTACAAAAATATGAGTGAAGAGAGACAACTTACCTATGGAATGCTAGTTGAACGCTTAATTGAATTCTGCTACCTGTAACAAAGTCTTGGGGACAACTCTCCACCCAACTGTAGGCTTAATTGCACAAAATCTTGCTACAACTGGCCACCCCTGAGCCCTTAATCAATGTACTACTGCTAGGGTATCCTTTGTCTCCTAACACTATTCTCCCACAGAGTGGATGATGGAATCATGGAATGATGGAATGCCTCTCATCTTCCTCCTGATCTATTAAATAGAGCAAAAATTGGAAGGGGAACCACATGCACACACTCCATGTGTCAACATGCAACTTTGCTGCTTTCTAGATCACGCAATTATTATTGTAACCCAAAGGACCCTAGTAATGGAACCTGGCTTTGATACCATATGTAACAGCCCTGAAATAACAACACATAATTAATTATATTAACCAAGTGATTTATAATCAACAAGCAATTTATCAATTAGTTAACATTAAATTACAAAAATATGAGTGAAGAGGGACAACTTACCTGTGGAACGCTAGTTGAACGCTTAGTTGAATTCTGCTACCTGCAACAAAGTCTTGGGGACGACTCTCCACCCAACCGTAGGCTCAATTGCACAAAATCTTTCTACAACTAGCCACCCCCGAGCCCTCAATCAACGTACTACTGCCAGAGTATCCTTTGTCTCCTAACACTATTCTCCCGGAGAGTGGATGATGGAATCATGGAATGATGGAATGCCTCTCATCTTCCTCCCCATCTATTAAATAGAGCAAACATTGGAAGGGGAACCACATGCACACACTCCATGTGTCAACATGCAACTTTATTGCTTTCTTGTTTTATTCCTTTGTTTTTACTTTTTGATAGCTTTACTAATTTTTACTATTTTTCTGTTTATTCTTATTTATATTTATTTAGAGCATGTAATTAATTTATTAATTTATTATTGCTTATTATTTATTTAATATTATATTATATTATTTATTATTTATTACTTTTATTATTTATATTATTTATTATTTATTATTAAGGGACATTACATATTCCAAGATGATGGGTAGTGTCTAAAGACATTGTTACAACACTTAAGAACAACACATTATTATTAGAACATTACATTGCATGATAAAACAATGATCCATGATTTTCTTCACAGTACATATTCAACCCATAGGTTCCTTTATTTATAGTGTCAAAATCTAACCAAATTCCTTGAATTGTGGAAGATTTAGACCACAAATGATCATCAGTCATTCTAACCATTTTGGTGAAATGTTCCATGTTTCATTGAATAGTCAATTATTCTATATGACTTATTTCTTGTTGGCTAGTTGATTTCTTGAGTTGACCTTGTCATTCCTTTAATTCCTGCAATGAGATCGATTCCTTTGACCACTCAGTTAGTGGTCCTCTAGTCGACCAGTTCATCAACTCTCTGCTAGTTAGTTACTCGACTGACTCGATGACCACTTAGCCTACTGCTTTACTAGTTGGCTAATTGAATTATTGTTGTATTTCAATTGATCCTTCAACTGAATATCACTGGAATATCCATATATGTGATGAACCAACATAACCTTAGGTTCCAACACCCTCCCATCATCACAACAATATGGAGGTTTAAGAGGTGAAATTACATTTGCAAGATTCCCCCCCAAACCCCCCCAATAATTGTAGCTTCTTGAAGCCCAAGCATACCGTGTAGCTTAATTTTTTTTCTTTGGCTAATGTATTCATAAAAATATTAGTGACTTGATCATTCACTTTTCAATAGATAAGAGTGACAACCTTATCTTAAACCACTTGTTATAAGTAGTGAGTATGAATTTAAACTTGCTTCATCTTATTGTGTGTAATACGATGAATTTAAACTTGCTTCATCTTACTGTGTGGAATATTAAATAATTTGTAACTAGATTTAGAATATTAAGTAATTCCTTTCTAACTTTTTAGAATTTCTATTTACCTGTTTAAATAACCTCCAACAGCTAGTTTTCATTGGCTAGTTTTCAATGACTAGTTTTCAATCGCTGACCTCGGGCAATTATGCATCCCTGCTATTTATTCATGAACATTGTATGATTTTTTCACCTTGACCTGAGCATGAACCACATTAGTTGGTTTGAAATGCCGACCAAATCCTAATGATGTGATTAATATGAAAGACATTTATCTACAATATGGATCACAAAAGTCTCAGATATAACAACTTGAATTGTACTTTGATTTTCATGATACATAGTGGTTAAAACTTGGATAAGAAACCCAAGCTTTCTCATGAAAAATATAAACTACCTCCATCCCTACATTAACAAATCTATGATATTTTTCTTCCATAGTCGACAAAGAGACTACACATTCTTTGTTGCATAACCAAATTAGGGGTCCAACACTAAAGTGAAACACAGAACTAGAAGTGGATTTGGTATCATCAATGTCACCTTCCATGTTAAAGTCAATGAATCTATCTAATGAATCTAAACTTCAATAGTATTTTATATTTAAATGAGAAGTACCTTTAATGTAACCTACATTTTTCTCTACAAAGTTTTCCAGTGCATTTATTTTGGGTCCTACATAGTATGGGAAAACACACTAATAGAAAAGGAAATATCAGGTCGATTATGAGTTAAATAAATATGGCTACCAACAAGCTATTGATAAAGGGTAGCATCAACTTTTGGAAAGGGACACTATTTGGTCAATTTGATACCTGACTAAAAAGTGTATCACATGGCTTATAGTCTTCCATCTTAAACCAATTCAACAAGTCCAATACATATTTAGATTGAGAGCTGAAGGTACCGTCATGAAAAATTAAGAATTGAATAATACGAAATAAATGTAGAAGACCAAGGTTGGTCATCTCAAAGGTGTCAAAAAATGGACTCTTCAATATGAGAATTTCATTTGTATTGGCACTAGTTATTATAAAATCATCCAAATAGACAACAATCAAAGTATCACCATTATTGTGTAATACATAAAGACTATGATCATATTCAAAGTATTTGAACCCAATATTGAGGAAAAAACCAATCAATCTTAGCATACCAAACCCAAGGGGCCTACTTCAAACCATATAGAAAATTTTATAGTTGACAGACAAAATTGGAATCTATCACAAAACTAGGGGGTTTCTCCATGTATATTTATTCACATAAGTCACCATGAAGGAAAGAACTCTTAACATGCATCTAATGAATTTTCTATCCAAAGTGAAAAACAAAGGAAAGGATTATTCGAATAGAAATCATATTTGCGAAAAGGGAAAAGGTATCGGTGTAATCAATGCATTCTTACTACAACAATTCTTTCTCAACAAAACAAGCCTTATGAGGCTCAATAACGCCTTCAAATTTAAATTTGGTCTTACATACCCATCAAAATATTACAACATTCTTCCCTTGGAATAAATGAACTAAGTCCCAAGAGTGATTCTCAAAAAAATAATCTATCTCTCTTGCATAACATGTTCCCATCTAGTTTGTCCTTATGCATCATCATAGAAATCTGGATCACAAGTTTCATGAACATTATCCATCAATGCAATAATAGTATGCTACTTATGACTGTGAGTCTATTGGGTTGTAGTAATATGATTGACATATGATCCAGTGGCTTTAATATATTTTGAAAATCAGTAAGGTATACATGTAGGAAATGGATAAGTGTTTTAGAAAGTCGTTGATGAGAGGTTACAATTTTGTTTAGATATGAGTGATGGTAGGTCATGTTGTCACTCCTAGAGACAACCTCTGGGTTGATGGGAGACCAGTGCCTAGGGAATCTTAATTAATGTTGTCATATTTATCTTAAAGACTTACAACACCATAGTTTGTCACAAGTAATTCGGATAGGATTGATTCATAACCATTCATAAAGATACAATGTATGAAGCAACATATACGCAGGAATACACATGAAATAATCCTTAGTTAGTGGTGGCCGAATCAAATTGAGAGCTTGCAGAAAATTAATTGTTAAGACAAATGTAATGGTAGAAGATAGTAAAGGAGAAATATATCATACAAAGCTTAAACAATAAGAATTATATATATCTAGATTTGAAGAGAAGCA
Organism: Pinus taeda; assembly: GCA_000404065.3. Taxonomy (NCBI): domain Eukaryota; kingdom Viridiplantae; phylum Streptophyta; class Pinopsida; order Pinales; family Pinaceae; genus Pinus; species Pinus taeda. The sequence goes on along the minus strand of APFE031163448.1, from coordinate 27,468 downwards.
AAAGTAAGGAAATTCTTATGGAATGCTGAGATAGATGGAAATATTTTTAAAGACTGAGTTTCCACATCAGTATAAGAATTATCCATCAATAGATTAATCTAAATGAATTTGCATTTAATGAGAAATATATCTAGTTGCTATGTGACATGAAATCTCAGAAGAATATTTAACATATGTGAAAACACAGAGGGAGATGAACGTACTGCAATCCAATAAGTTGGAATCACCAGAAATCTTGTATTAATCTTCTGAGAAAAGTGCGTACATCAAGATTCATACTTGCCTTCATGAAACTAGGAAAAGGTCCCTTAAGAGAGTCTTTCCAAAAATTATGAAGATTCTTTAAGTGTTTCTTCCCTCATTTTATAAGGAGAGGGAGAGCTTGAAAACAATTACAAAGATTTCTTAGTCGAGTTACAACTGTCTGATTAACTAGTTGTCTTGGCGTACGAAGGCTATATCACCCAAATCATTGCAAAATAATGATTCCTTTCTTTAAAATACAACAATAACAGAATAACAAAACATGGGAAAAACTAAATTATGATTATATAAAAATATATCCATGCCACTTCCTGTGATAGCCTCTAATCAAGCCACGTCTCTGCCACAATGTGCCTCTTCTTTAGTTACTCAACCGATTCACCTGTCACTTTCCTCTTAACCACTTGAACTTCCCACTTTCTAGAGCTGGGAATGATCAGTTGTGGTGGCCTTAGTGGTGTCCCAGAATCACAGTTTCTGAATCATCCATCCCGTAACTTCTTTGTATTACACTATCGGAGCCCAGTATGCCTTGTAATATCGCCATAGTGCAATATCATTGTTTTTCCTCATCGGGACTTTTATTCTTAAAGGACCTTATGAAAAGAATGAGTTCTAATGTCTTTGGCCCCTTTTGTTTATCCCCCTTACTACATTTCTCATCATAGGACCAAGGGCTGTGACCTGCTGCTTAGCCTTAAGGCGCTAGGGCCTTTTGTTCCTACAGGGGGCCATTTTTCCTTTATAAAGTGCTTTGTAGCCCTAGTCCATTAAGTTCTTCTAGACCATGTGCTAGCCCAATATTAGAGCCCCTCTCATCGAAGGTTTCCAGTCTAGGAAACAAATTTGGAGTTGTGATATTCCCACTTCTCCGATATGCAACCTACGATATCACATCATCGCTTCCATGTGGCACCTCATGAGTGGTGACACTTGTTGCCTAGATTTTTCCCCATAGGGCCTCTCAAAACACCAAAATTACCTGCCACATGTCCTTCCATGCCACCAAATCATGATGACATTAGATTCCACTGCAGCTTTATCAGAACCAATCATATGTTGCCACGTGTCTTTATTAGATCTAATCATATGATGCCACGTGTATCTTATCAGAACCAATCATATGCTACCATGTGTCCTGCTAGAAGAGAGAGAAAAGGGCCCACCAACCTTTAGTTTTGTGATGAAATCCTTTATTAATCCTTTTTGGCGCTCCCCAATGGTTTCAAACTCAATCAACACTTTATCCTTGTCATAAATTTTAAAAGGTTGTCACCTACAAAAGTTTCGATGTTGCGATGTGCAATCTCCTCCAAGCTCCAATGTTGCACATGCCGATCTACTATCTCTGATATATCAAACATATTATATGCGATGCGTCGATATTCCATGATGCTCTACATTGGAATCACCGATATCCTATGTCGTTGGACCTCCGATATGTGATCTCCGATGTCATACCTCCGATATTCCTTCTTTCCTAAGGCTTGAATCCTTGAAACTTCAGAAGACCATATATTTTTATCCAGGAGTCCATTTTTGGACTTCCACATATTGTTTGAAAGCTTGTTCAGAGCAATTTCCAATGGAGAGGGTACGATGTAGGATTTGAGTCCTTCTATGGCTTTGAAGATGACTGTAAACTTATCTTATATTTTGCACTCTTTTGACAACTGAAAACACATTTTGCAATAGGTGACAACATTGGCTCCAACTAGGGATAGTGCCTTGCTCGCAAGGTGATGAGATCCTATAGACTAGTAGCCTTCACCATTGGGCATGGAGCCAAAAATATAATGAACCTATACAACCAAAAAATATCCATGGAAATTTATTTGCTGGAAGCCTTTTCCTCATAATACTGAAATGCAGAAATATAAACTTTAACAACTAGAAATTAAATGCTCATCTAGTGATCTTTTTTATATACAACTCCTGCTTATGCATAGGGCTCAATTCACCCAAGGGAGGTCAACCTTCCAATGATACCAACCCAACATCTGAGTACTAGACCTTATGCCATTTTTCTCTTGGAAGTCAACAACTAAAACAAGCATACACCACTACCCCCAAACTGATATTTGATGCTCAGTTCTTTTAATATCCTCCATGAACCTTCTAATTTGGATGTGTTCTTGAAAATTAGTGACTAAAATAGGTTGTACAATTTGAAATCATGAGGTAAAACATTTAATACAAACCCCATAATTGAGATCAGCTGCTGATCAAAGAAAGATTCCATATAGTGAGCTTATGGATCATGGAATTGATGAGAAAAACTTATGGTTGTTTCCCTTTCTTGAACAATTTCCAAGGAGGAATATTTATGTGATAGGCAGCCACTGACATTGCTGAGCTCTTCAACTTTAGGCTCCTCTTGAAGGAGTTGTTGTTGTCAATCTTTTCCACTCTCCTTTGTAAGTAAATCCCTTTGACAGTCTGCAACAATATCATCCTCCTCTAAATCATCTGAATCATAGATCGGAGAATCTTTATGGACTTTAATATCAACTTCTTGAACTTGTTCTCCATTTGAAGGATGTGAGTCATAAATTGGAGCCTCTTTATTAACCTCTTGGTGGGTCTCCTCTTTTTTTTGTAGCTTCCCATGATTGGGATTGTTGTATTCCTGAATTTCTCAACCTCCTATTAGATTGATGCGAATCATAAGAAGGAGAATCATCAAATTCGGCAGGATGAGATCTCTGAGGGTTTATTTGTAGATTGATAATGCATTCTTCTTCCCTTTTTTTGATCGCTAGGTGATGCTTCTTGATGCAAGTATATTTTTTCTTGGAGTTGAGCCCCACAAACATATTCAACATGATCATTAACCTCAAAAATATTTCCAACATCAAAATGTGCACAACAATATTCAAACAGAGCACCTGGTGGGTATAATCTTTTGCAAAAAATATTAAATGTTATGTGAAATCTTTTTAAGGAATCTATGTTGCCACGACGCATTGTTTTGTATCATTGTCTAGCATATTCTTCTAAAGAATACATGATCAATTTCATTTTGACATCTTCAAAAACAATACCTAGTTTTTCCATGCATTCATGAAAATCCTTGAGGTGTTGGTCTGACCTTCTATCTGTGTTTCCACTGAATTTAGGCACATAGGGATACCATTCATGAAATGAAGGGACATGATAGGGATAACCAGCAACAGAAGAAAAATCTAGTGGGGCAAATTTGTTAGCCAAGAATGCAGGAAGGGCCATTTTGAAAACCCCTTTAGGTGAGTGATCTCAAGTTCAAATGTAGGGGAATTTTTTTGCTATTTTAGCATCAAAGTGAGTATGAGATTGCTTGAAATCCAGAATGACAAAATAAAGATACAAACAGTGGAGTCGTTAGGGTGTTTACAATAAGATTGAAACAGAGGAGTTTCCAGGGTGACATATCCTCAACCCACACTTCCCTTGCTCACCCAATAGATGGAATGTAAAATATTTTCATACCCAGGGAAAAGTATTTCAAATTCTTCCTTGAAAACGACACCAAAAATATTTTGTCACTCCTAGAGAGAACCTTTGGGTTGATGGGAGACTAGTGGCTAGGACATCTTAATTAATGCTTTCAAATTTATCTTGAAGATTGACAACACCATAGGTTTTCAAAAGTAATTCAAATAGGATTGATTCAGTACCATTCATAAAGATAAAATGTATGAAGCAGTTTATACACAGGAAATAATCCTGGTTAGTGGTGGCCAAGTCAAATTGAGCTCTTGCAACAAATTAATTGCTAATACAAATGTAATGGTAGAGGACAGTAAAGGAGAAGTCTATCATACAGAGATTAAACGTTAAGGATAATGTACATCTAGAATTGGAGAGAAGTGAAGGTAAAGAAATGCTAAGATACATGGAGCTCTTTTCAAATACTGAATTTCCACATCAATACAGGAATCATCCATCAATAGCTTGATCTAAATGAATCTGCATTTAATGAGAAATATATCTAACTGGTACGTGACATGAAATCTGAGAAGAATATTTAACATATGTGAAAACATAGAGGGAGATAAACATACTGCAATCCAATAAGTTGGAATCACCAGAAATCTTGTATTAATCTTATGAGAAAAGTGTGTACATAAAGATTCATACATGCCTTCATGAAACCAGGAAAAGGTCCCTTAAGAGAAGTCTTTCCAAAAATTCTGAAACTTCTTAAAGTGTTTCTTCCTTCCCTTTATAAGGGGAGGGAGAGCTTAAAAAAAATTACAAAAATATCTTAGTGGAGTTCCAACTATCTGATTGACTAGCTATCTCAGCGTGCGAAGGCTCTGTCACCCAAATCATTGCAACAAAATGATTCCTTTCTTTAAAATACAACAATAACATAATAACAAAACATGGCAAAAATTGAATGATGCTTATAGAAAAATATCTCCACGCCACTTACTGTGATGGCCTCTAATCAAAACCACGTCTCTGCCACAATGTTCCTCTTCTTTAGTTACTGGGCCGATTCGCTTGTTGCTTTCCTCTTAACCGCTTGAACTTCGCACATTCTAGAGTTGGGAGTGATTAGTTGTTGTGGCCTCGGTGTTGTTTTGGAATCACAACTATTGACTCATCCATCCCATAACTTCTATGCATTACACTATTAAAGCCCAATATGCCCTATAATATTGCCATAGTGCAATATCATATCTTTGCCTCATCAAGACTTTTATTCTTAAAGGACCTTACAAAAACAACGAGTTTCAATGTCTTTGGCCCCTTTTGTTTAGCCCCCTAACTGCATTTCTCATCATAGCACGGAGGGTTGTGACCTGCTTCTTAGCCTTAAGGTGCTAGGGCCTTTTATTCCTATCGGGGGCCATTTTTCCTTTGAAAAGTGCTTTGTGCCCCTGGTCATTTAAGTTATTCTAGACCATGCACTAGCCCAATATTAAAGCCCCTCTCATCGAAGGTTTCCAGTCTGGGAAACAACTTTGGAGTTGTGATATTCCCACTTCTCTGATATGCAACATACGATATCACATCATCACTTCCACGTGGCACCTCAGGAGTGGTGACACTTGTCACCCAGATTTTTCCCCATAGGCCCTCTAAAAATGCCAAAATTACCTGCCACATGTCCTTCCATGCCACCACATCATGCTGACATTAGATGCCACTGCAGCTTTATAAAAACCAATCATATGCTACCACATGTCTCTTTCAGAGCTAATCATATGATGCCACGTGTAGCTTATCGGAACCAATCATATGCTGCCACGTGTCCTGCTAGAGGAGAGAGAAAAGGGTCTTCCCGCCTTTGGTTTTGTGATGAAGTCCTTTGTTAATCCTTTTCGGTGCTCCGTGGTGGTTTTAAAAACAATCAACACTTTACCATTGTCACAAATTTTAAAAGGTTTCCACCTACAAAAGTTCAAATGTTGCACCTGTCAATTTGCTATCTCTGATATATCGGACCTCTAATATGCGATGCGTTGATAAGCCATGATGCCCTGATGTTCCATCACTGATCTCTGGTTAACCAGGCCATCTCTTCTATGGATAGAATCAATCCCTCTAGCCAAATGTGTGGGTCTAGTAATAATCGTGACTAAACAAGGAAATTTCCTTAACCTAAATCAGAATGAAAATTGAGAAAGGGAGATGGCCTACCTCTCTCCTATGTGCTCGACCTTTGATGATGATCCTGATCCCATAGCTCCCAGGCTCTCTCCTTTCTATTCCTTGAGTCTGAATACTTGCAAGAGAGATCAAAAGACAACAAAAAGAGATATCATAGCATATGCATTCCAATGTAAGTTATAAAACAAATCGAGCAGTATTTTTCTAAGAAAAGTATCATCGACAAGCTTATGGGAAGTAAAACATGCTTTGTATTAATGATTAAATCAAAGAGGGAAGCATACAACGGATGCCTTGGTGTTGAAGGCCTCCTTCGGCATGGTTCCAAGTCCAAGCCAAACTTGACAAGCTCTCCTTTCCTCTCTCACCAGAATGGTAGCATCTAAACACAATTGAGCAAAATAACGGCAACCAGTAATGACCAACCCATTCAGGAAAGTGAAGAACAGATTTATAGTGATGGAGAGGAGGTTAGAGATACACCAAAGGGGGAAGAATGTCCTTATCCCAAAGGTAAGATCCCTAAAAGTAGGATCAAAGGCTCTAAATGGGAGTACTCGACCATATATTCATCCAACAACTACCAGCTTGTCGTTCTCAAGGCTTCTAGTAGGATAATATTTTGCTCCAGTTTTGCAGAAATTGCTTGAAGAGGATCAACGTAGATTTTCCTATCAAAAGTTGTGTTGCCAATGCTAGTCACTAGTTAGACAAAAGTTTACCAGCATGGATTTTCCTACTAAATGTAGTTTTGGTCTTGCAAATTAGGGTTTTTCACAAGTTTTTCCTAGAATTGATTCAAGAATTAGTTCTCCATCTCTTCATGGATGTATTGAGCATATAATTCATGGTGAATGAGTTTACACATATGTTGTCACTTTACGGCATTTGTGGCAACAATGGCACAAAGGAAGACACTTCAGATATAGAGTTGGGAATGTGACAAAATACTGTGTAACAAATGCCCCCTAAAGCATGAAAGTAGAACATGAAGTGATGGTTGAAGTGCTTTATCAATTAAGGCAAGGATCTTGGAATACCACCATCAAGAGACCTACAAATAAAACATGATATAATATATGACATCTCTGATATATACATATGCCTGATAATACATATGAATATGCATCAAACTATGATACATGAATCCACGGTATGGACACATCCATCTATCTGAAAAGGATCATATCTATGGATCCATGGCATGGATGCAACAATCCGTATGAAAAAGATCATGTATACAATCATGAATACTCAATAAATCCTCACAACCTGGATTTTAACAGATAAGATTCAAGGTTTTCATCTCTATCTCGATCAAAGTATGAATATAACCATGTGAATAGATGTGTTGACGTCGAACATGGTAGAAAACACCTGATTACTGGTCAATAATGTAAACCATTAACAGGTGCGAGAGAAACAGCCAATAATGACGATGGTCCTCAAGGTACACTAATACAATCTACAATTGTGAATATGTGAGCTGAAATCGAACACTTCTCGAATAATTCAATCAAAGGTCAATAATGGAAGCTTTTTGTCGAACACAAAGAACTTTTCATTGAGGCATGAAAGCTCCAAGGTACTTAAAGGGAATTTCTAAATCAACTTCCTAGATAATGAGCTGAAGTCGACAGGAAGTAATCCATCGAAGGAGGGCCATAATGTTTCCCACATCATTGACACGAAACATAGGATATCTCAAAATGATAGGAGTGATTTAACATTATTGCAGAGAGGGTCACATATGTATAAGAGGTTTGAATTTTGCAGATATAACTTCTCTTGAAAATATTGGCGACACAACTCTGAAGTGCGACAACACTTGATTCAAAATGGAATCAGAGGTCATGATGAAAATACGGGTGATCAAATTAGAGGAAAATGGATTTCCTAAACACAGGAAGGCAAGTGGCAAAGAGAGGATATCCCAAACCCGACATGAGATACATATGAGTGTCATGTTCAAGAGTGACGTGATGCCTTTCATGAAAATACAAGACATATTTACTTTCATTCCCCCCCGTTATCACTAGTGAGTACCTCTTTATTTTTAATTACAAGCTTGAAGAGGACACCATATGCTTGTCGTATAAGTTCATCCTTTAGATGAATCCATCCTAGTAAGTTTAACAAGCCCTAGGAAGTAGTAACTCAGTCTCTTCATGGTGAAAAGTCTTGCACCATTTAAGTTTTACAAGTCCGATGGAGGGGTAACTTGACATCTTCTTCATGTTTAGAGAGTTTGAAAAAGAGGAAAAAAAGAAAACTCTAGAGGTCCCTTTTCGTAAATAGTCTCTTGAATCTGAAAAGGTAGAAAACAATATCCAAGAGAACCTCTTAACTACGTGTGACCAAGGTATCCTTTTTCTTACATTAGTTTATATCAGTCCGGAAAAGGGTTAAACTTATACTGAGTAGAAGTCTTTTTATTTACTTTTACGAGTTCGAAAGGACAAGTGCTCGACAATATTTTCATATTTTTGGAGTCTGAAAAGAGCTGAAAGAGGATTCCTCCTGGAGGAACAAGTGGTACAAAAGGATAACAACTGGTTTCTGTCATGATGGAACTGCTCAAAACATGTAAAGGTCAAGAGCCTAGCTAATAAGACCACTCATTGCAGATGTTCCTCACGTAAGGGTAAAAGAACCATGTGAAAGTGTTGATCGACCGAAGACATGGTGATGATGGAATGTAAAAACCAAGACTCATCCCGCAAAATAGGTCGATAAAGATGGAAATCATGTGAGGTAAAGTGGGAATGGTTTCATTTTTACACAAGCTTGAAATATTGGAAACTATGCTTGATTATACTTGAAGATGGTTTCATTTTTTCACAAGCTTGAAACATGAGAAAAAATTATTGTTGGATTTGGTTTCGTTTTTACACAATCTTGAAACAAAGATAAAGTATGCTTGAGATGAGTTTCCATGCCCCAAATGTAGTGACTCAATTCGAGGTACATGACCCACAAACTTCATTTCATTCACCTAAGTAGACTACTGGTTACTAACAGGTGGATGGAATGAAGGTTTATTTATGAGATCAAGTGAAATAATTGATTGGGATTTTACGAGATCTAATCAAAGAATCCAATTGGAAGGAGATTTTTTTTATTTTTTAACGAGCTTGACACAGGAAAAGAACCATACTCATGACACCTTGTTTCACTTTTTAGCGAGCTTGACCCAAGAAAATAACCATGCTCATAGGGACCTATTTCATTTTTTAATGAGGTTGACATAGTAAAAGAACTATCCTCATGACACCTATTTCATTTTTTAGCGAGGTTGACATAGTAAAAGAACTATCCTCATGACACCTTGATCATGGAATATAAGAGTCCATGGCTTCCAAGAGGTTCTCATCATATGGGAGAACAAAACTCTAGAAGGGATACCTAGCAAGGGATCCATTGGAAAGATTGGGTTCCAATGTCCCCAATACATGATGCACTATATCACTGACTAGATCATCAGTTAACGCGGGCATGGAACAACTGGTCACATAATTAACATGTGCTGGGGAAGATACCACTTGCATGTAAGAACTATGTAGGGAATATGGTTGATTGGGAGCTGAATTAGGACCAACGAATGACAACTGATCAATGGTCACAATTCTTCCTTCATGTGGCAAACAAAGCACATGAAAGAGAGAAGAGACAAGAGCTCCCATGACATAAACATAGTCATGGCCAAGGAGTAGATAAAAATCTAAAGGGCCTTGGACAACCATCACATCAAGGTAGATGATTTTTCCTCCCAAAGTACTAGGCAACTTAGGAAGGATCCCTAAAGGTTGACTGGTTCCTCTGTTAAAAGCTAACAGATTCTAGGTAACATGCACAAGTTGCGGAGAACCGAAATCTTGCCAAGCAGTGGAGGACAAAATACTAACAAACACACCTTCATCTATAACTATGCAAGGTACAACCATATTATAATCATGCACCATGATCTGGAAGGGCACATAAGAAGGAAGACAATATCCTACCAATTGACTCCAATCAAGGGAAACAACCATACTACTTGGAGGAGGTGTCATGGGAATGGGAGAAATGCCCCTTTCACTACTACAAAATGGCTAATTAATTACTAAAAAAATGACTAAAATTTGCATATAAACAACCATTTTTCAGTCAGTGACCAGTAGTAGCTAATTTACAGTATCTTATAACGTGACAACTTTTAGTCGTTTTTAGCTTAGTCATTAATTGGTTGTCTCAATTTTATTGTCTAGTAGTATATTTAGTCATAAATTTGGTCATTGATTTAGTCATTAATTGCTACAATTAATGACCAAATATACAACAAAATATACTACTATATGGTCATCTGAGAAAACGAATTAAAGACTAAAGAAATATGACCAAAATGTTGGTCGTGTTATAAGATACTGTAAATTAGCTACTAATAGTCATATATATCCAAATTTTAGTCATCATTTGAAACCAATTAATGACTAGAGAAATATGCCTAAATTTTGGTTGTGTTATAAGACACCGTAAATTAGCTACTAATAGTCATATATATGCAAAATTTAGTCGTCCTTTGGAATCACAAATTTACCATTTGCAATAGTCATTTCTTTTGTAGTTTCATATTTATTATATCAACGACAAATTTAGTAGTTGATATTCATTTCATTTACTTTCATTAAATGACTAATTTAGTCATATATTCATTTTATTTGTGTTCATCATTAATCAATATAAACTACTAATTTAGTAGTTTTATATTGATTTTATGTGTTCATTATTAATCAACATAAATTAATTAGTATGATTTTGTAACTAAATTTTAAAAATGCCATACAATGTGCATGTTCATCTAATATGAAAACGCAGAGTTTCATATGTTAATTACAATACTAAACAATATTAAGTGCATATATAAATAATTTCAACCACATAAATTATATTATGTGAAGTGTTGAAGTATTACAATATGGGTTTCTAACTTAATATTGTTTGAACTACAATTTACACATGAAATGATGTTTCATCACTTCAAAACATTATCATTGTGTTGCCAAGGCATTATAGGTGAATTCACCAACTCTGGAGACTTGACCATCAGTCTCTATGTGTGTGTATTATGTGGGATATTGAATCTAAGAATATCGCTAGATCAGTTCTCTTCTCTCTCTATTTTTTCATTTGTGCTCTAGTATTATTGCTCTCAGCCTCTTTCAATTCCTGCTTCTTAACATCAATACTGAGTTCATTTTCTGAAAACAAAAGAAGATACAATGCAAAGTGTAAGACATGAAATACAATGAATAGTAAAATATATACTAAAGTAGACTATAAAGAGTTTATACGACATATACCTCAACATCAATAATGTCAAATCCATTTTCCCCATACAAGCAAGAAACTCGAACAAGTTTTCTTCAGTTTGGCGATAGTGGCCATTATAATATGGCCAGATGACCTGTATAAACAAAGAAAATAAAATGTCACCATATAAAATAACATCTTAGTAATTTAGTATTCAACCTTAAGGGAAAGCTTGGGCACAATCATGCCAACTAAGTTACATGCTAAAAAGTTCAAGCTCTAGGTAACTTGTGAAAACAAATAATCTAAGATGTGATGTTTAATCCTTGTCATTTTATTCACAACAACATTTCATTTTCTAATGCATGAACTTGGTCAAGTATATATTCAACATGTGCTCAAATAACAACATGAAAGTAAACTTTTCTGATAGCCATGAAAATCTTTTAACACAAAATAGTTATAAGGTTTCCAATCAATATCGTGTAATACTAATTTCATCTTCATGTAGAAAATATATGATAGGTTAACCCAATAATGCAATATAAATCAAAGCAGTATACTATAACCTACTTCTACTATCAATTTGCGGAAGCTTAAAGATCGAGCTGAACAATATAACCAGAAGAATAAGAATCAATGGCATAGTACACATGAAAATACTTTGGAGAAAGCCGCCACTAAAAACCCCACACTATTGTATTATCATACATGGTGGAAATACATAGGAATTATACAAATCCTTAGCTCTCATAGCTAGCCAGCTCTCAGTACAATCCTCACAGATGCTCACAAGCAATCTTGGCTTCTCTCCAGCCTTCCTCTCTACCCTCCAATCTCCTGTTTCCTTGCATTTTTCCTTGTGAATGATTAGCCTATTACCAAGTGGAAAAACAAGCCTTCAAAACTAGGCAATCCTCAAGGATGAATCCTTGACTGCATGCATGAGTTTTCTCCATGCGAAAACAAATGCAGCTGATAGTACACTATCCTTAAACATTAGTCTCAACTAGGCCTTTCTCAGAATAGACATGCATGAGTTTCTGATGAGGGAATCTTCAGTTAACTAGAGTAGCACTAGTTGAGTGCATTAATGCATCTGACTGTTAACTCACTATTAGTTCCTCAAATAGTTTGGAACTAATTTAACTGGACTTAACTCAGTAAACTGAGTTAACTAATTACAACTCAAATATAACTCAGTCTTATCTCCTTAATTTAAGGGATAACTCTTGCATGAATTCAGAAAGACTTCTAACTTGAATTTCTCCAACTAATTATTTTAAAATAAATTAATTAATTAATTCCAAGTAGCTGTTAAGACTAAATTTGATTTTAATTCACAATTTAACTCAAGGACAAATTAAATTGGAATATTCTTGTTGCCATATTTCAACACTTCAAGCTTTGGTTATTGTTTAAATTGACATGATACCAAGTATTTTCAATTTCATAGTTAAAAGACAAAACAAAATCATAAGAAACATTTAAAATTCAATCAAACAATAAAGAAAGGATATCATGCAATGGACATTGCAATTATAAAAAAATTGTTTACCTGTCCACTGATGTCTTGTCTGGCATTGTTATAACATTTACTTTCCCAAAATAACCATGAGGTGAAATAATCACAAGATTAAAAACCATAGGAATCCCTACTAGAAACATTTCCAAAGTCGAAGGCTCAGGTGCCTGAAGGACCTCTAACAACAAATGAATCATATCCAATACATGCTCTGCATTGTCTCCTCATCCTTTTTCCAATCACATTTCCTGTAACATGCCCACAACAAAGTCAAGTAACAATCAAACAAAGACATTGACATTTGTTTTTATCTTTTATATCTATAAAATTTGAATCTGATTTGTTTCAAGAACATATTAATTCATATTTAAAGTATTCCTAACATATGAGAAGGTACCAATCAAGCATGACATCAGAAAAATCGACCTCAATGAGGTCCTCAAACAATTTCTACAATATATTTTTCGTGCTATGATATCTTGGGTATAAAAAAGAACATATCTGTAAAAGAAAAATCCATATATTACTTATGTTCAAACTCTGTATACAGTGTATTCTTAGGAAACTTTTTAAGATGTTCCTCTGCCTTTACCAAAGTGAACTGTAGCTTTGTTAAACTCGGTATCCTTTCATTCAACATCAATTTCTACAAGATAAATGTCACATGTTATTCTTTCCCATTTCTCAACATGCTACATATGATAAATTAAAAGTCATTTAAAACCAAGAGCAAACCCTTTTCTAACCAAAACAAACAAACAAACAAATAGTGCCTCTAATAAAACTTCATTCTAATATTAGCAAATGAAAAGAGAGTGGACCATTTTTGTCGCTTGACTTTGCCTGTTTTTGTTATGAAAGTGCTTGAGCTTCAAGAACCAACAAATGTGAGGGAAGTTGTAAATGTGAAAAAAATTATGTTGACCTTTGTAGACTTCTTCAAAATGATGTGAATGATGCCATTTTTAGATGTGGTAAATTTCATAATAAGAAATGGCCACATTGGATGTAGAGCTTAAATACAAAAACTTGTGGGCATGGCATGTATTCTAATAAATTGCATTGGAATGACCACCATGGGCCTCCACAGGTTACATCTCCTCAGTATATTAGTCTTGATGATGAAAGAGATATGGCAACGATAAATATGGGTGGTCCTAGTTTGTATGGTGGATATCTTCAAACCAAGGTCATCATCTTAAAGAACCTAGGTTCTGACATGGTAAACCTAGATATGGTCCTCACCCGGGATATTTGAAGGATATTTTCACAAGAGTCTCACAATTTATCCAGTAAATAAATAGTTAAGTTGTATATTAAAACAAATCAAATCGAACTTCTCAAAATCCTCTTAGGTGGGTTGTGCTCAAGCGGTTAAATCAAAGCACTTTTAGTGCACAAAACTGGGTTCAAAGCCACCCGAAGACATGTTACTAAATTAATATGGCCAACAAAGTTATCTACCTCATCCAAAAATGGGTGGAAGTCTTAACAACCTTAACGGCGTTGTGGTCTGTCTCAACAAGTGAGGAAAGATGCAAGTATTGGATGAAGTTAATGTGGCCAACAGAGTTATCTACCCCATCCAAAAGTGGGTGGAAGTCTTAGAAACCTTGATGGCCCATGGTTATGGCATATCTCAATAGACGAGGAAATATGCAATCTTGGATGAATTTAATGGAAGAGATACCCTTGGCCATGGCCTCTAAGAAAAGGTAGAGCCCAATTCATTAACAAATTTCCATTTTCCAACTTCAAAAAAGAATATCACAAGATCCTGAACTCGATGGAAAAATACCTTTGCTACTGAAGCCATCAAGTCATGCATGGAATGTGTGGCCTCGTATGATTCGAAGAAAGATTCTTCTTGAGACTTTTCTATGGCACTTGAATACACCTATCCAAAATTAAATTAAATCAACTTTGAATATCAGATGGAAATAAAGTAGAAATATCAACTATGGTGTTAATATCAGTCCCAACAAAAAATTATTATTGGCTAAAAATGAATGTGTTACACACACAATAGTGCCATCTCATTTTCTTGCAGAAAAAAGACAACCAATTGGATCAGTTGAAGGTCAAGCACTAATGCTAACTGATGTCCGCGGCAAATTTGGGAAAGCCAACACACCCTCAAATTATTAATTCAATGAAAATGGGAAGGTATAATCCCTCATCCAAATGTTGAAACAACATGAAATGAAGGGCCTGAACAAAACCCCACCCATATAAAATACTGAAGAGCTCAGTTAATAATCTTACCATTACCTAAAACCAAAAATGTTTCACAACTTTTCAACCAGATTGAAGCTCCTACCAACCATGTTTGGCAACACCCATTTTCAAGAGCATATGCCTTATAAAATTTACAACATCTGACTTCACAAAACTA
The DNA here is from genome assembly GCA_000404065.3 of Pinus taeda. Classification (NCBI taxonomy): domain Eukaryota; kingdom Viridiplantae; phylum Streptophyta; class Pinopsida; order Pinales; family Pinaceae; genus Pinus; species Pinus taeda. The sequence continues at coordinate 12,394 of APFE031163448.1, read as the reverse complement.
CATTGCTAATTAAGTCAAGGTGTTGAGTTGCTTTGTGCCTCAAAAGAAAACACATGAACTGAAATAATTATTCTGAAAGGAAAAACTCAAAAATTCCAATCAAAATTTGGCACAGACCTTCGCTTAAATCTGTACCAAATAGTGCATATCCATGACAGATCCTTCATGTCTTCAAAACCAGAGATAACACCACCTTCACATGGTTGTGAAAGGCTTTGGTGTCCACCTCACCAGAAAGAGTAACAAAATTGTAGGCCTCTACTCATGCTGAAGTAGTGCAGTTGTCGTTCCATAATTATTGAGGCACCCCTTAATTGTTGTTGGTGGGTCCAAAGCATGTTGAATGCCTATGGTGAACATATTCTTGTTCCTTGAAAAGATATGTGATATCTCTACTCCAACAATAGTCTTTTTTAGAGGACTAACAATGTGCAAGTAAGATGCCTTGAAGGTATCACCCTTACCAGTTCTGCAAAGCATGAGTCACTTTCAGTATGACACCAAAAAGAAATTCTATGCAATGCTTCATAATAAATTTTGCAATTGCCCCTAAATTTTACCAAAAAACCCACTAAAATTCACTATTTTAGTTTACAAGAATGGCAAGGAACAAGTCTTACAATCTCAAAGAAGAAACAAAATCAAGCCTTGAAATACTCAAGCCTTCATCATATTTTAAGAAGTTTCCTGATGGAATGTAGAAAGCAACTTCACCCCCTATAGAAAGATTCTCATTTCCAGTTACTCCTGAGAAATGTGTTATTGGAGATGGTGTCAATATAATGCTTGTATTGGCCCCTGTATAATCATGAAAATAATGAAACTTAGCCTGTCAAATTTACAATATATAATGTAAGCAAAGTTAAAGTGTAATCTATTTCACAAAAAAAATTACAAAAGTATTTTTATCACTATAAAACATGAAGAATGTTGTTAAGCATTGTGTTTATCACAACATAACAGCATGAAAATTTACCATGTAGATAACCTTGTGACTATTGATGATCAAAATTAGGGGGCATGCTGAAGCCTGAATAATATGGATGTCTGAGTAAATGTCTACAATATTACAAAGAAAATGCTCCAAATAGAAACAAGAACAAGATGTTTCGTTGCAATGGTTCTCACATATAAAACTAGTTATTATTTTTCATATCCTTCCAAATGGCATATTTCAAATTGTAGAATTGGAAATTTGATCCCTTCTCAGGTGAGACTGAGTGGAAGAGCACACTACAGATGAAAAATACAACATATTGCAAATATATGCATTCATGAAAATGGCACAATTGACACAAATGTCTAATCACCTTAATTGTCATGTCTTTCTAAATGGTAAAAATGAATGCCACAATAACTGAAAGAATGTTTTAACTTATAGAATGTAACAATGTACCAATTAATACAAAGTACTGCAGGTTGTTACTTTACAAAAAATCACCTACATTAAGCATGCAAATTGTTGAAAGCTAAACATGATGTCAATGATAGATTTGAGTGTTCAAATCCTACAATTAATAGATATGACACCTTGCACAACTGGGTTTTCACTCTCAAGTTCTCTATTCTTAGGGGTAGCCATGACTTCCCTAAGGAGGGGTGGCTCCCTTTCCTCCTTTGATTAAGCCTTTGAGGAAGCCACAAAAGCTTTCAAGTATCTTGTGGCAGCTTCTTTCTCAAAAGAAAAAGAACCATAGCATCAACCAAATGATGGTTTGTTAAGAAATGGAATAAGTGCTTAAACTCATTCCATCAATCCAAGGAGAAAATCACTTCATTGTTACCTCTAAAATTTGTGCTTCAAAATATAGATTCAATTATCAACTATATACCCCAAATTTACTTGAAAACATCACCCATTGTCACCTTGGTGATCATCCTTCTCACATAAGGCTAGCTCTCCTCCAACATAAGGGATGAATCCATGAAAAGCCTACAAACTTGTCCTTCAAACGCTAAAAAAACATATTTGCAAAATGATATTGTTTTTGTCTTTTAAGATTTGAAATAGAAAGCTAGGCAAGACATAGTACCTGGGCCCTAGGTTATAGACTCTAAGCAACAAAAAAAACTTTAAAATTGACTAATAAGATGTTATTCATGACAAATCAACCAAACAATAAGTGTTATCAGTCAAGAATAGATCCAATAAATATGTAACAGTGCTATCTCCTACTAGATGGAACATTTGAAGACAATGTGCTCCCCCAACTTGATCTCTTTTAAGTCACATAGCTAAAAATTCCCTTTGAGGTGTGTGATGTCGTGAACTATCTCAAACCAAAACTATGTGAGCCCACTCTAAATGAATCAAGAGGAATCCTAAGGTTGTGCATCCAATCTCTATTAGTATATATAGGCCTAAAATAAGAGTCACTTAGCTACATAAAGCACTCAAAATAATAAAATGACATATTCAAGCTAACACCCTCAGACCTGGTCAAGTTTTCTATCACTTTTTGGTTGGATACCAAAATGGAAACTTTGTAGCTACATATGAGTCAAGTCCAATGTCTCTTGGTCCTATCATAGTTACCAAGGAGCTTTCCTCTTAGTTAACAAAAAATAATATTTCTTCCTTTCTCACCAATGTCAATGTCGAGGAGAAGTATCTATCAGGTGAGGAGATCTTGAAATTGGTGGAAGAAACTCTTTCGGAGAAATTGCCATCAAGTAAAGGGAAAAAGCCATAAAAACTGCAATAGATGATTTGAAGTTCAAGTACACAAATTTCATGTCAAGAAGGTTTCCTGATCTGCCAGAGGAAATTTCATTCTAATAATGTGATGGAATATTTCTCTTAAAGATTATTGTTTGAATTCATCTGTTTTTCTATGATCTATGACCTCTACAAGGCTAGCCAAATTCAGGATGCAAACAACTAATTGAAATAAATTTTGAATAGGGGTTTGTTTCTGAGTTGTACTACTTGTGGGGCATTCACAGGAAAGATGGAGGAAGGCGAAAGGTTAGTTTCTAAGGGAACGGTAGTTAGAAATTATTGTCAAAAATGATTTCTACTATGTATCATACACCATCACTGCTATGAGTAATAGTTACTTGATGCTTGATTTAGTTCCAAGTACAAAATGATGGAAAATACTTGCCCCGGACCTATCGCAATCAGTTTGGTGTTCTACGGATCATACAAAAAATTGTTGCAAAGTTTCAAGTTTTTCATAATGTTACCAAAATAGAGGGTATGAAAAATGATCACAAAATATGATTGCTATAATCTTTATAGTTTCTTATGTTACAGAGCCTACCATCTTATGCTCTTATTGTGAATTACATATTTCCACTAATATTGCATACTGCAAAAAATCAATGAAAACTACGCTACTGCTACCATTAAAAAATACTTGTTGAGAAAATTCATCTTGGAATCAATCCATTCACTAAGAGACAACAATAGAGTTTGTTGATAAAGTGTTTGGCATAAATAAATAGAAGCACAAATTGTATTATGATTATTTTGGCACATTGCTTGCCCAACAGAGATAAAAACAAACATAAATAAAAGTACAATTGTGTTTAGGATCACACACACAATCGTTTACAAAAAAATTAGATCTCTAGGTTAAAAAGCAATTTGGCACTCACTGTTACAAATGAATAAAACAGATTAACAATGACAACATAAATGTTTTATCTGGATGCATTCATAGAATATCCAATTCTTGAATATGATGTAATATGATGTAAACATTTTGACTTGATTGGAATCCTTTTAGCAATTGTTTCTAGGTAGTAAGTATAGCAATTGATACATTCCATTATTTCTAGATTCCTTTGGAGATATATTGACCTTTACTTGAAGTTGTCATTGTTGGAAACTCATGGTTAACCAAGCAATCTTGTAGTCCATATAATGGGTTGGATGCACTTTGTATTAGTTAAGGGCACTGTTCAAAACCCTAAACCTAAACTCTACCACCCCCAACAGAAATGAAAAACACTATCACTGTTCATTGTTAAGGGATATCGTAAATTTCAAGTTTTACTAGGTTAGTTATTTTTTTATGTTTTTTTTTCAAGCTGAGGGGGGTGGGGTGGTGAGCACCAGTGTTTCAGTAATGATGCTACAACTCTTGGGCTTCCTACTTTACTTTTATCAACCTGGTAGTTCATAACAAACTTGGAAGCAACAGGGTTGTATGCATAAGTACTAGTTCTTATTGCAGGCTGTCACTTGGTCAGTTGGTTCAAGATCACTAGGAGCTCAAGCCAACTTCTATGGATTCCAGAAGAAGCTCTATATGTGATGAAAGAAAGAAATCTTACTCTACAGACGCTACTCTACTTGCAGAAAGGAGAAGAAGACTTAAATGTAAGGTAAACCTAGCAAACCCTAATTAACCAACTAATCCTACCTTTGCAGGAAGAGAGATAAAAGCCATGAAATGAATGCCATTAATTAACCTAGGAAGTAAACAACATCTACTCAAGCTATATCTAGAAGGAAATGAGAAAAAAACATCTTTTTGGATGTTTATGTATTTTTAGGTGAAATTGTCATGCATTTAATTTATTTGTTTGTGACTATGACAGTGATTAGGTGGTGATGGAGGACAAATTTGGAGTTTGCAGAGGTTTAGGAAGGTGTGGATGGGTCTTAGGAGGTCCCAGGTGGCCTTCTGGAGGCTTTTCCTGCAATCGGACTTCAAAAAGGCACCTACAGGAAAATCTATAGGAGGCTGCAGGGGGTCTACAAGAGGTCTATAGGAGGATGCCGAAAGCCATTTTGGAGGTTTTGAAGGTGGGAAAGCGGGTGGAAAGGGTATATGAAGGCTATGGTGAAGTGTTAAGGTGTCTAGGGTTCATAAAAAAGGATCAGGGAAGAGAAAGATGGTTGGACTTGTTCAAGGAAAGAAAGGAAAGTTCATGAGAAAAGTGCAGAAAACTAAGGCAAATTTGTGAGGGACTTTGGGTGACTTGTGGGACATAGATCAAAGATAAATTGTGATGGCTGATTGGCTTATGTATTGTGAGAAGAGTATTGCTACAAGAGAATTGAAACTCACATCATGAGATTAAGAAAGCAAGGAAACTAGCTATATCAAAAAACAGAAATTTGCATCAAGCTGGTCTAAATTCTGATCTAGGAAAGTAAATGCTGAAGAATGTTGCATGGAAAGAAAGCATGGAAGGAAATTTATTGCAAAGGCAAAAATGAGCATGGCGAAATAGATCTACAGCAAAGCATTAACCTTCTAACAAACTGCAACACTAGAAATCCTATGGAAAAGGCAAATCTATGGTTTTTTTGTGGCAGCAAGAGGGTCTTGGCCTCAGTTCATGGTCCCATAGGGAGGAAAGGAGGCCAAGGCTCTGTTGATGACATTTTTGTATCTTTTCCTATCACTGCTCAACCTGCTACAACAAACTGAAATGGAAACAACCCTTTTAAATCACCAAAATCAACCTATTCTTAACAAAGACGGAAATCTATCTAACAACAACTAATTCATGAACTAAAACAAAGCACATAAATACAAAACAAGAGGAGTTTGGCTGCTTGGATTGGGACCTAACCCAAGAGCTTCAGCCCTCTGAGGTAACTCAGTGCTAGCTTGAACAAGATCTCATCTTCATTATCAAAATAATAATAGGATTACATGAAACTGTCAACAAAAGTAAGCTCGAAGTTGAGCAGAGCAAAGTTGCAACAACAATTTGAAAATTTTACCAACTTCCAACAACCTAATGAGGCCCTAGGCCTCTCTGCTTACACAACTGAAGCTCCCAACAGCTTCCTTAAAATTAAGGAGGCTTGACTCCCAAAACTTGAGATAAACAGAAGTTATCCTCCACTTGCTTGGCTACCTCTTTGGTGCATTGATGTGGCTGCTTGTGCTCCAAGTTGCATGATGGAGAATTCGAAGTGGGGAGTCATAATTGAGGGGGATACCCTCCTATAAATACTCTCCTTTGTCTTCTTCGAATATTTGCTGTCAAATGTCCATTAAATATTTGACTTTGTCTCCAAAATTAACCAAAAATCTACATTAAACACACATTATACTCCATGGCATAATGACCAACCCAACTCACTCTATTAGCATAAATATAATAAAAAAACATGCAATAAACTAATGAGAATGGTGGATTAAGCTAAGTTAGGATGCAAAATGAGCCCATATAAGTACCCATTTATGGGGCTGATCATCACCCCCTACTGAATGTGTTGCTCATCCTCTGAGCAACTAGTCCATCTCCTCATCTTTGAAGGCCCTAATGGCCTCCCTGACATCCCATGCTTATGATGTGAGGTCCTCTTCTTTGTCATGGAATCCTGCCTTTCTGTCCACCTCTTCCCACTGTTGTTGTTGTTCTTCCTCTTTTCTACCTTCCAGTAGGCCTAGCAGTAGTGGGGGCCTCAACTTGAGGCCAATCCAATTGGCCTTCAAACTCTGCATAGAATGCTTGTACAGTGGCACTCTCCTTAATGCTTCTTTCATCCTTGTTGGGGAGTGATACTCCCTTATTTGTAGACTGTGTGGGAGAGTGTTCCACCTCCTCATAAAAGCATGAATATAGTCTTCCCCAAGTAATCTTTCCATGTCCTCAAAATGTGCAATGGCCTAAGCTTGATCATTGATATACTTAGGGGAACTTTGAGGATTATTTTCAAGAAGTTGGTGTGTGCTGATGAGAGCCATGGGGTCTGATGGCTCAACTCTGATCATTAAGGGTTCATTTTGCTCTTTTGCCATCAACTGTTTGATTTTTGTTGCCCTTTTCTCCTCATGATTCATCCATGATGCCATGGCCATCAGTTGCAAGTCCCATAGCCTAGCATTGGGGTCCCATAGGTTCATATCGGTGAGAGCCATGTTATGAAAATAAAACTCTGCTTTCTTTTCCTTGTCTTCTGCTGAACTTTGGTCACATAGGTCCGTAAACTGTCTATAATCTTGGAAAGGCATTATGCCTCTCTGTGCCAAAGTCTTGATCTGAAACTGCAACCATTGGTCTTTGAGGTATACTCCATATGATTTTGCTGGTGTTCTGCACTGTAGTGCCTCCATAGACCAGCTGGCCATGCATGCCAATTGTGTCTCCTTTTCCTGCAGTTGTCTTCTTAGCAACTCATTTTCTGTTTCCAAGTGAGCTCTTGTGATTGCCTCTCTATGTCTTACAACACTTGACTCCCTACCCATTTCTCTAAGCTTGTTCTCCATGTGGCCAATATCCTCTACCCCCTTGGATTTGGTGATTTGCATCCATTTATGGCTCCTTATTCTTTCTTTTTCCAACTCAAAGAAAAGTGGGACTACAAATTTCTGTGGAATGATTTCCCCCCCACCAAGAAGATTGTAGTAAGAGCCCAAACTAGTTTGGGGGTTAGGTTCTTGAGTCTCTGTTGTTTCCTCCTTCCCCTTTGGCTATTCTTCTACCTTTTTCTCAAGTTTTTCGATCTCCTGTAGCTTAGTTAGGGTCTCTTATAAAACACTCTGTGGCTCCTGTAGAGCTATTTTTGAGTCTTGTAGTTGCACTCTTTCCTTCCAGGTGGAAGATCTGGGACTTCCTCTTTCATATGTGATGGGGGTTTTAGAGGGAGATTCTTCCCCTTTGACAGTGGGTGAATCTTCAATTACAATAGGCACTATTGAAGATGATTGTGGTTTTCCTGTTTGTATCCTTGTGCTTTTTCAAGCCCTGAAATACATTGATTTTTGCCTTTTCCTCTTTTGTTTTGGTTTCGTTGGAGTCCTGAGGGCAGTGAGGGTAGCTGCTACATCTCTTTCTAGGGTCTGAGGAGACACTTCTGTCTTTTTTGCCCCCTTTTTCCTCTGCTTTTGTCTTCTCTGTCTCTGCTGGTTTTGTTTCCTCTTGTTCTATTTTTGGTTTCTTCCTCCTCTGGTTTAGTTTCCTCTTTCTCTATTTGTTTCTCAATTTCCTCCCCTTATTCCCCTTGTTGCTCTTCCCCCTCACTATCAGAAGGACTGTGATCATATGTGAGGGCCTTTATATCATCTTCTTCTGTCATGTTTCTGAAGATTTCCCATGCTATGGGGATTATGAAGGTATGGAGGCCTTTTTCCACTAATAGTTTAATCAACCCATGGTGAGCCAACTGATCTAGACCTCCTGCCTTCAACTTAATGCTAGAGTCTATAAGGGACTGTAGGAGAAAATAGGGATGCTGAGTTTTTGGGGTGTTGGAGTGTCCATACCATATCTTAGCTCATGGAGGAGTTTGAAATGGTAGCCATAAACTATGCTATACCTTCCTTCACAGGAAATATACTTGACAATTTGGTAACTAACCTCATCCCAAGGGTAAGGTATGCTTGTTCTTCTAATGCCATTTTTGTCTTCTACAGGATGTTCATTTGGTTGGAAGAAGTTTTTCTTGGCAGATTGCCCAATTGGCTTTTCATCTTTGCTCCAAGGTAATCCAAGGGGAAGGCTGGTAACCCTACTGATAAATTCTGGGGTGATGTTCATGGAGATACCCCTCAAAGTAACAATGGCATGGGTCCTTGAGTGAGGGACTAAAGAAAGGGCAAACTCCTGAGCCACTTCTTCATCAAACCCTCAGAATCTTTCAAAGAATGGCATCCAATTTGCTCTGGTAAAACTGGCTACTACTTCAGGATGCTCATGGATCCTAGCTGAATTTGTGGGCTCCTTCATCATGAATCCCCCTGTCATTTTTCTTATACCCCCTTTGAGCACCCAAGATAGAGATGGAGACAAGAATTTTGAAGGAACAGGAAAACAGAGAAAAACTGTGTTTTTTTTTTAAGCAAACAGGCAGAATTTTTTTTATGGAATTCATCTTCTCCTACAAGCTCAATTCCTCCTTAGAACTATATCATTCCTTGCACATATTAATAATCAAGGTGGGTATGCAAAGAACCTACCTCCTCAAGCCATAAATCGAGCAAAAATCCCGTGCTTTCTCCTTAAAAACTGCTTACTGCTCCTCCTGTAGAAATGGTTGTAGGTGCTCCTGTAGAACCTGTTACTACTCCTGTAGAATGCCAATAGCAAGAGGATGGCTTAAAATGATAGAGAACGATGGTTAGCTTGTTGCAGCGAAGTGGACGAGGATAAAATGGAAGAAAAGGTGGTGAAGGAGTTTCGAGGAGGAGTACTTATGTCTTCTTTGAGATATTTCCGATGATGGGGTGAGCTGGCAAAAAGGTATGTTGCCATATTTGGACTATTGGTCCCCACTACCTTGTCATCATGACTCATGAATCTTCCCCGCAATCACTTCCCATCATTGCATCTGAGTTTGTATACCCTCCACTACCTGTCCTTTGGAATTTTCTGTGAGTTGACTAGGTACACGTGTGGTGGCATCTCCAGATGAGCGCAGTCAACTAGATGAGGGTGGCCAGTTAACTGACCACCTTTTCTTGTTCAACCCTAACCATCTCATTTTCTTATGCATATTTTTTAATTACATAGATGCAACAGAGGAGAGGGTTAGACACTTACCTGCAAGTCGAATGTGTGTGCTGTGGTGCATTTTGGTTCCTTTGTTGCTGCATGCTCATATTTCAGTTGTTGCATACCTATTTTCTACTCCCTGGTGTGTGGCTTGTGTGCAGGTATCCTCTGGCTAGATCTGGCTTCAAGTGTCCCCTTCAGTCCTATGGCTGCACCTATTTTGCTGATGTGGCTTGATTTTAATGGGATCAGCTGCTACATGAATACCTATAGGAGCTCCTGTAGCTGCTTCTCCCTTTCAAATTTGTAGTTGATTTTTGTGTTGGGAGCTATGGGGATGATACTGGAGATGTTGATGAATATAGAGAAGTGCTTGGTAAGCTACAGGTGAGATTTGGAGGTGCTGTTCTTTTTATATTTTGTTTTTTCTAAAAAATTGGTTTCTGTGTTTTTTGACAAGAAGGAAATAAATTGATGATGATGAGGTGGTGTAGGTGTGGGATGGATGGACAAGAGGGTGGATAGCTATAGTAAGGCCTACATGCTCTTCATGAAATCTCTCAGCCCATCAAACTAATTTTTGAGACCATTTCTGGCTCTCTGTGATTTCTACAGGAGCCTCCTATAGAACACACAGGGCCTCTTGTAGGATACACAGTCTTCGGAAAAAAAACACATAGAGGTGGAATGAAGGTCAAAAACGATGGAGAAGAGTGTGGGGGATATGAAATAGGCTCAGTGGCATCTTCTCTTGCTCCTATGGTCTAGCTGTAACCTGCAATGTACATTAAAAGTCAATTTCCTTTTCCTTCTTTCTGTTTTTTTCTTCTTTTTCTCTCTCTTTTTTTTTTTTTTTGAAAGAAAACTAGGGCGCCTTAAGGAGGTTTTCACCCTAATTGCCTGCCCTGGGTGCCTCCAAGGTAGGTTTTCACCGAATTTTATAGCTTTGACACCACTTGTTATAGATCTGATCTGAAAATATATGAAAATAATACCAATATACCCAATAATTGCAAATAATCACCAAAAATAACAAGATCTGAATATAGATAGAATGCTTCTCTTTATTAATAAAACACTTAAGGTAGGGCAACACCATACATTCGCTCTTTAAGGAAGGAGAACACTCCACAAGCCATATGCATGTTCTGCAATAATTCCTTGACACCTCTCAATGGGGAGTCTCTAGTCTCTATATAGGCCTTATACATACAATACCATGGGTCATTACCATGGTTCCCTCAATACCATCTATCTAATACCATGGGCTCATTACATTATTGTTAACTACTTGTGGTCCCTTACATGATATGGGTTAATTGTTATGAAACCAGCTCAAGAAAAGATAGAAAAGATAGATCAACGCCTTAGAATTCAGCCTCTTCGAGGGAGCAACCTCTTTTACATTACATAAATGAACAATTCTTGGATCATACAAATGAAAAGACCTCCTTTCTATATATAGGAGTCTAAGGGGTCATGACACAATCAGAGCCGACATAACAATAATAATGTAAGGGCACAATAATAACAATAGTGGGCTTCTATGGGGCACAATAG
>APFE031163434.1:20563-37142 GCA_000404065.3 Pinus taeda | reverse complement strand
ATACTGTCTCCTACCTCGCCCCAAAGAACCCCCTGCAGAAACTGTGTCCAATCCCCGCACCCAAAATTGCCCTCTCCTCAATTTGCCACCAAAAACCCAAAAACCCCAAAATCAATCTCTTTGATCAGTTTACTAGCCTAATATCAGTGTTACCTTATTGGTCATCTCACCTATTGGCGATTTTACGAGATAGACCGAAGAGAGCCTTCTCCTGCCTCGTAGGGCTAGCTACGAGGCTAAATGGTTTGATGTAGCCTTGAGGTTTGCCTTTTTCAGCCTGAGGTGAAATTTCAAGCGCTAACAGACACCACACATTGGAATGGAAAGCATTGGACTATTCAACATATATTCTCCCATGGATAGCTTGATATTATGGAACTTTCCAGAAAAATTTATGGTTTCTCCATTTGCAACCATCACTTGATACTCTGATGTTGGATATAGGAAGCAATTCAATTCCTTTGCTATCTTACAATGAATAAAATTATGGGTACTGCCCGAATCGATCAACGCTATTACCTTTTTCTTCCCTATATGTCCTTATATCTTGATAGTTTGATGAGTGGTAATTCCGACCAATGCATTACAAGATATGGTCGAATTCATTTCTTCTTTCTCTAGGGTTTTTTCCTAGTGTGTATCCTCTTCTTTTCATGTTTCTTGTTCATTTTCTTCTTCCTCTTCGCAATCTATGTAAAATAATTTCTTCTCAGCACACTTATGACCTTTAGTGTATTTTCTATCACAACTACAACAAAGCCCTTTTTGTCTTTTTTCTTCCAATTGTTGTGGTGTAAACCTTGTAGGTTGTGGAAGGTTAGGGACAACAACACTTCCATCTTTATAGTTGTGATTGGTAGGCTTCCTTGTTGCCATAATTTTTCTTTCAATTTTTCTTGCCAACCTGAATGCATTCTCCAATGAATCAGGTTTTCAAAGGCGAACCTCATGTTGGATGTTATCCTTTAATTCCCTATGAACACATCAATCCTATGCTCCTTTGGAATATCTTTTACCCTTATATTCAAATTTTGGAAGTCCTCAATGTGCTCCACCATTGAACCCTTTTGTTTGAGATTTATCAATTGGCTAAAAAAGGTGTTGCTTTTTGTATCCTCATAATGTGCTACCATTTCTTTCGTAAAAATTTCGCATGTGACACTTTTTTTATGAGAGCAAAGTCATCGATACCATACAAACTGATTGGGTTCCAAATATAAAGTCACAATGCATACCTTTTATGTGTGTTTGCATCTTATGTAGATTGAAATATTGGTCCACCTGTAGTATCCATGTTATGGGATCCTTGCCATAAAACTTCCTCATATCGATCTTTGGAACATTGTGGGTCTTCAATCCAACATTAGGGTCTATGAAATCATGACTAACATTTCTTTTTTTCTCATCATGAGTTTCCTCTACTACCTTTTCGCCATTAGGAAACATTTCTTGTAGGAACTTTGCTAAACCTCATTTCAAACCTTCCATGTATTTCTTCAAATCTTCAATGTTTACTTCTAAACCATCTATCTTAACTTCCACACCATCCATCTTAAATTCCACGCCATTCATCTTAGCTTCCACGACTTTCTTTAAACCTTCCATCTTAGCTTCTGTTACTTTTTGTGAGAGTGAAATTTGTTGCACTTGGTCTCATAATTTTGATATATCATGTTGCATTTCTTCATTTTCTTCACGAGTCATGCTAGAGATTTCAGGTTACTTGTTAGGTGTTTCCATTTTCTTTCTCTGGGGCATCAATTAACGATAAATATGTTTCATTGTTCCCTTTGAATCACTTCAAACAATTTTCTCAAACCAAACTTATGCAAAAAATTTAAAAAGACTACACACTTTTTTCTCTTTGTAGGAACTCAATATTGAATCTGTTGTATATCTGTAATTTCAGATCTCCAAGGTCTGAAATTTCGTCCTGTGATATCTCTATGCATCCTCTTTCCAACCTCACAAGTCTGATCCAGATTGGATTCTCTAAGAAAGGGTTATGTCAAATCGTCCACGATGACCTGATTACAAACTAGTTCAGTAGAGTGAACTTGTATGAAGTGCCACGTGTCACTTTTTCGACCTTCAGACTTGAAAATGATACATAAAAAACTAAAGTTTGTCCTCTTTCTATAACTGTTTACGAAATTTCAATATGATCCTCAGAGAAAAAGTTATTACGATTTTCCCAAGGTGATATGTTTGAGATGGAATTCAGGATCTTGCAAAAACCCTAACTTCATTAGTTCATATCTCCGCAAATATAGTGATACAAGATCTGAAATTCAGTCCCAAGGTTCATCACGATTTCTGCTCAAATGGGTATTAATTTCATCTTCTGAATCTTTGTAGAAAAAAAGTTATAACGAAAATTCCATGATGACTGTTTGAAGTAGCGAAACCTAGAATCCAAAGCTTTGATACCAATTGTTATGCAACTAGCTTACAAAATAGAAGAATGATATAGATCAACAACTTCAAAAGTAGCCTCTTTGAGGGGGAAACATCCTTTACATTACACAAATGGAATGATACAAATGACAAGACCTCCTTTTTGTATATAGGAGTCTAAGGGTTCACAATATAATTAGAGCTGACATAACAATAATAATGTAAGGGCACAACAATAACAATAGTGGGATTCTATGGGGCACAATAATAAAAATATGGTGACACTATGGACGCAATAATAGTAATAAGGGCTACAATGACAATAATAATAAGGGAATACAGTAGTATTATAGGGACTTAACATGGAGTAATGATGATTGGAAGCTGCTAGTCATTGAAATTCACCCTGATATCATTCTAGAAGCTCTGGTTGCAGGTGGAATGGTAAAAGAATATGGTTTGGTGGGGATAACAACTTTTATCAAGGTGATCATTATAGATTTTTGTTGGATTAACTGTTAATGGTGCGGAGGATTTAATGTATTTGAATATTGGCAGGATAAATAAACGATATAATGGTTGTCTGCCTATTTTAGCGAAGTAGATAGTCGTGACTAGGAATGATAGAGGGTGAGAATGGAGGGAATAGTGGCAAAGAAGGATAAGTGATTTGTGGGGGAGGGTGGGGTGTCTTTCAATGTACGAGGAGCGGACACATAACAAAAGTGGGATTGGGGGGAAACCACTTTGCGGATCCCCCCTCCCTCCATTAACTTTCAGGAATGTGAGGGGTCTTGCAATCCTTCGGATGCCTCTGATTAGAGCGTGTGCCATTGTAACTGTCAGAATTTGCACGAATATTAATTCTTCGATAGACAACAATCAAATCAACATTTATTTACAATATTTATTTTGAAAAATACATATTTTTCAAATATAATTTATACAACATAGGGACATTTCAATGTGCTTGCTTATTCTAAGGGTAAAAATATTTTTCTTTTTCTTTTATTTATTTCCCCTTTTTATTTTTCATTTCTTTCTTTTGATTTTTTCATTTGCCATTCTTTTTCTTATTTTTATTTTATTTTCTTTTCTTTTTATTTTTGAAAATAAAAGGAAATTTACAAACTATTGTAAGGGTAAAAATAAGTTACAACATCGGCTCTATCTGTGGATTGCTTCCCCCTCTGGGATGCAGAGAACATGCATATCCATGTGCCTTCTTCTCGAGCTATGGAGTCTTTGTTGTGAAAATCACACTTGCTTTAGAATTTTAAAGAAAACACTGGAAATGTACAATGATTATGATAAAAACACTCAATACTTGATATAATTCTTGAGATATTGCCCATTGACTGAAAATGAGGAATATTCTCCTTCCAGATTGCATAGGATGAATGTGTTATTGCCTTTGATTTTTGCAATGTTGAAAGGTTCTAACCATAGGTTATCAAACTTCCCATGTTTGCCTCTTTCATCTCTTCTTGCATCCCATCTGAGAACCAAATATCCTTATTTGAAATCTCTTTCTCTGGCCTTTCTTTCAAACAAACTCTTCATCTTGTTCTAATATTGTTGAATTTTATGCTCAACTTCATCTCTATCTTGATTTAGCTCAAAACTTTGATTTTTCCTTCTTGAAAAATCATTCGCCTCTTCATATGACTCCTACAAAAACTTCATGACTATAAATGATAATTGAGTAGGAAAAATAAGGTTTATTCCATAAACAAGTTGAAAATGAGATTTACGAGTAGACCTTTTAGGTGAAACCCTATTTTCTCATACTACATATTTGAGATGATTGTTCTAGTTACTTTTATGATATGCCAACACTTTCTTGATGACTTTAATCAAACTTTTATTTGATGATTCTACCAACCCATTTCCTTGTGGATAATAAGGTGTAGAGTGATGTAAAGCAATATGATATTTTTGACAAAATTCTATCATCTTAATGCTACTGAAAGCTTGAGCATTATCTATAATTATTTGTCTTGGACAACCAAATCTAAACAAAATGTTTTCTTCAATGAATTTATCACCATTGCGTCAGTTGCATTCTTAACAAGAATTGATTCTAGCCTCTTTGTGAAGTAATTAGTGGTTATTAATATCCATCTGTGTTGATCACTGGAAGTAAGAATTATTTCATCAATGAAATCTAATAAAGGAGCTTCCACTGAAACCGGAACAAGGGGAAGTGTTGTTAACCTCTGTTTTCCGCCAAATATATGACAAGGGATACAACTTCTCACCTGTGCTCCAACCTATGCAAACAATTTTTGCCAATAGAAACTTGCTCTTTGTATTTTATATGTAGTTTAATACCAAGCATAATTTCCTCCACAAACTCCTTCACGGAACTGCTCAATTACTCCATCTGTTTCGCTTTTAGTCAAACATAGTAAGAGAATATTTAAGGGATCCTTCCAATACAAGTTTGCATTTTCAATGGAGTACTTCACGGCCTTGAGTCAGAGGGATCTACATTGATTCTTAATGAATTCAAGAGGGTACTCAAAACCACATAGAAAATGAATCATGTCTTTGTACCAATCTGATAGTAAAAACTTTTCATCAATGTGTAAATGAAGAGGTATAGGAACTGCACTGGAAGAAGGTTCTTGTGGATTTTTCTCACCTGAAAAATGAGAAGGTTCTTGGTTCTTGTGTATTGTTCTCACATGAAATATGAGAAGGTTCTTGTGGATTCTTTGCACCTGGAATCTAAGAATGTTCTTGTGGATTCTTCTCACCTGAAATCTGAGAAGGTTCTTGTGGATTCTTCTTGCTTGAAATTTGCATTATGGTATTAATACCAAGTATTTAGCGTTTGATTTTGCCAATAGATTAGCTAAATCTTGTCCTTTCACCAACTTTGTAGGTTTGATATCTAAATCAAACTCAAGTATCTTAGCAATCCATCTCCCCCTCTTTCCATCTGGATCAGGCCTAGTCAACATTATCTTTACTGCAATGTTAGGCACAGAAAAAATTATGGGAGAATGTAAAACATAAATCTTGAATGCTTTCAAAGCTTGTACCAAGGAATAAGCTTGTTTTTCTATGATTTCATATTTTAGTTCAACATCTCTCATAACCTTTCTAAAGAAAGAAATTGGCTGCTCATGTTAATCATCATTTCTCTGTAATAAAATTGTTGCTATGGTAGTATCTGAGGGGAAGGAGAAAATACTATTTTTTTTTTAATAATCTGGGTTAGCAAGTACTGGAGCTTTTGAAATTTCCTTTTTGATATGTGAGAAAGAGTTTCTACCTTGGATATTCCATTTAAATTCATTATCTTTATTGAGCACATCAGTAATATATTTAACAATTTCAGAATAATTAGGTATGAACCTCCTTAAAAATTTTGTCTTCCCCGAGAATGGCTAAATTTCTTTATTATTTCTGGCCAACTGATTAACTGAATTGTTGAAACTATCTTAGGATCAATTATAAATCCTTCTTTTGAAATAACGTGTCCCAACAATCTTCCTTTACTCATTGCAAAGAGTGACTTTTTAGGATTAAGAGAAATCCCAATTTTTTAGCATCTCTCAAAAACTTTCCTCAAGTGTTTGATGTGTTTAGCATCAGAGTCAGAAAATATTGTCAAATCATCAAGGTAAATGACTATGAATTTATTTACCTTACCAACAAATGGCAGATCCATTTCCCTTTGAAATGTTGCTCCAACATTTATTAGACCAAATGGCATCTTGGAATACATGATAGTACCCCACTAAGTTGTGAATGTTATCTTTTATTTGTCTTCTTGATTGACCAAAATTTGGTTGTATCCAAAAAAACCATCTAACATTGAAATCTTGTTACAACCTTATACTCTTTGAAGCAATTGATCCATTTTTGGTAATGGATAATTATATTTCAATGACAATTTGTTCAAGTTTCTAAAATCGACACACAACCTTATTTCTTTGTTTTTCTTCCTAACAAGTACTAGGTTAGCTATCCATTCAAAATATCTTAAGGAAACAACTATTTTGGCATCCAACAACTTTATTACTTGTTTCTCAATAATAGGCAGTAGGACTCGATTAATCCTTCTTAATTTTTGTTGAAATGGCTTAACTCTCGGTTTAAGAGGAATTTTGTGCCCAATAATAGTTGTGTCATAGCTTTTAAATTCTTCATATGACCATGAAAATACATCTATGTATTGCTTAAACAAGCTGACATATTTTTCTTTTATGTCCCGAGACAAACTATCTAAGATTTTGACATTTATGATTTCTTTAGTAGTACCAATATTATAGTCTTGTATATCATCCTATTGTGAATTTAACAATGAAGATTTTGACACATCATTTTGATCAAACAATTTTTCAAGAGCAACTAATCCATTTGGAATATAATTATCTGGTAACTGAATGATATCATGATCAACAATTTTGTGTTTAAAATTCATATATGAGTCACCATCATTTGATTTCATTTTATCATTTCTTTCTTCTTAAACATGTAAACCAACAAAATTCATCAATGGCCTGTAATATTTTTTTCAACTACTCATCATCTTCAAATACTTTCCAGTGCCTTAAATTATCTGGGATGGAAGGCTTATACTTTACTTCAATCTAATAGTGTAATTGCAAAGGATCAGACATTTTAAAAGAACTTGGAGAAACTACCAAGGAATCTACATGGATATTATCTTCTCTCAGAATTGTTGAAATATTAAAAGCCTGAAAAAAGTTTTCCACATAGTTCCATACTTCATTCCTATAAGCTCTGAATCTAGGATTCTCTATTTGACAGATATTTATGATCTGTTTTACAATTAATTTTGAATCACCATATACTACCAGGTTTTGTACTTTCAAACTTTTAGCTAATTCCAATCCTAAAATTAAAGCCTCATATTCTGCCACATTATTTGTGACTTCAAAATCCAATTTGAAGGATTGGGTTATGTTTTTATTTTCAATTGAAATGAGTACGATTCTTGTACCATCTCCATCCTTAGAAAATGTTGCATTAACATACATTTTTCAAATATCACTATCTAAAAACTGAGGTATATTGACAATATCTTCAATTATGGTCTGAGGATTAGAGAGATCACTTGTAGCTAAAGTAAATCATCTGAAATATTGATTAATAGCATATATAGGATGATTTATTGCTTGATTAGCTTTATAAACATTATTTATGAATCTTACTTCTCCATACAACCTTAAATGTTCACCTCCATAAACTAGGATTGTAGCATATGACATATCTATCTGCAAGCTTCCTCCAATCTTAGAACAACAAAATCTTGACAACAACATGCACAATTTTGGGGAAATGTCTATAACAACTATATCCAATATTATGCTTTTACAAGGATTTGAGCAATTGTAACAACTAAATATTTGATTAATCCTAAGCAAGGTACTTTCTTTGAATCAAATGTGTATAGATCATGACATGGCCTGGTACTTTGCAACCGAAGTTGGTCCATGTTAACTTTAGGCATCAGATTATGAGCACTAGAATCTAGCACACAATTGTACAAAACAAAATCATGAACTTTTAATGTAATATAGAAAGGTGACACACTTTCATCAATCATGTTTGACCTAAGCCCAAAAACAACTGAAGGCTTCTCATCCTGTAGGCTAATGACATCCCCTTCAACATCTACACTTGAAGATTGTATCCATCTGGAGACTTGTTCTTTATAACCTAAAATTCTGGAAAGTTCAGATAAGGGAATAGGAATTTTTACCCTTTCTAATTCTATTTCAACATTAAAAACAATTGGAACATGTTTTTCTGTAGAAGATTGTTCTTGTGACTAATTTTGTGGTTGGACAAATGGTGTTTCAACAGCTTTCACTTATGGCTCATCAAAGGTAACCTTTTTTACAAGTCTACTAGGATCTTGTCTCTATTGAATTGTAGCATAAATGGTCATTTTTGGTCTCTATTGAATTTACAATGATGATAACAGTAAAGGATGCATATGCTCTCTATTGATATGATGACGAGGATAGATTTGATGGATAGGTATGTTTTCTATTTATGTTATGATGTTGATAACTTTGATGGATATGTATGTTTCCATTGATGTTATGATGATGATATCCATGATGGATGCGTCCCCTATGTTACCTCTTTGGATTAGTTCTGGTTCACAATGAACAATGATGCGAATGACTAGGTGATGTTGATGATGCTATTATGACAATGACTAACAACAAGAAACCTTGTTACTGATGATTATTGAGTATGGCATGAAACCACCAGAGGCATTCGCATATGATGAGTTGATGGGACCTGGTTTGATGAAAATTTATATTTTGTCTTTGAAATTCTAAGTCAATTTTGAAACTTATTATATATGTTTATCTATATTTTGATGATATGTTAGTGGTTGCAAGAACATATTAGTTTCTTGGCTGAATGAATCACATATGGGTGATGGGGTTGTACAACTTGATGGAACTGCATGGGAGGGGTGGGACAGTGTCCCCGATCTCACCCACTAGAACTCCCGCCGTGACATGGGCTGGAAAGGTTGAAACACCTTCGCCTTGAAGATCACGATGTCATGAAGGTCGGTCCCAAAGTTGTGTTGTTCATGAGGATTTTACCGGGGGCGCGCATCAAGGTAGATTCCTTGATCCCCGACACCATTAGTCTCACTATAACATGCAACATAAGAGATGATAGTGGTCTCTATAGTTGCACCTATACTTTCCCCTCGTGGCCACTGAATGCTTAAAGGGAAAGTGGCGTGGCACCCTTGGAACTTCAAGGGAATTTCTTGGCGAATCTTAGTGGTTCATATTACGCAATATGTAAAAAAAATTGCGATATTTTTGTAAAAATATTGAAATTTATTATAATTTTATACAATCTCTATATAAAATTTTGGCGATTTTTACAGTGAAACAACTTTATACAATAAATATTGGGTGGATAAATTATAGAAACAATGGAAATTAGCGAATCTTTTATTTGGAAAAAGCATGGAAAATTAGCCCATTTGCGAATATTAGCCCCTAAAATTTCCCATGAAGAGCACGACCAACTTGGCACCCTTGGCATCACAAATAAATTGTTAGGCGTGACACCCTTGGAACTTCAAAGGAAGTTATTGAAGGGGATGACCAAACTTGGCACCCTTGGAATCATTAAAAATAAATAAATATAATCAAGATATGAAAACCATGTAAATTCACATCAAGGGTAAATGATGTTAGAAACCGAGGTAATTAAATCAAGAATAAAACTTGGGTTAAGAGGATCATAGGAAGAAATAAAATATTTTACCTTAAAAACTCTACCCTCCCCATGTTGGAAAATATTAGGTATATAATGTAGTTTAATTAGGTAAAAAGGGGAAAGAGGGACATAAATGTAAGGATAAATATTAATCCTAAAATAGTTAAACCTAATTAAGAGAAGAGGGTGGTGAATTAAAATAAGGTTAATAAATTAAATTTTAGAAAAATTAAGAGAACCTCCATGTGGCAACAACCAACATAAGAATATCCATCTAAGAGATAACTTGAGTTAAATTAGGGAGTAGATAGGGGATCAAATCTTGACTTATCAAATAACTTTAGTAATGAACACAAATTAAGGAGTAAAAAGGGGGGTCAAGAGACGACTAGGAGAAGAAATAGGAATCTTGTTGAGGTGAGGAAAAATATTATTTTTAAATTAAAATTTAAATAAATAATTTTAGAGATCCTTGATAAGAGAGTGACACATGGGTGGGTGAATAATCAAACTATTGGATTAGCAAAAAATAATTAATTATGCATGAAAGGCCAAGTGTCACCTATGAGGACTCCTATAGAAGAAGGGGCAGGCCATGGGAGAAGGGGCATTTTCTTTACCCTATTGTTGGATGGATGAGACTATGTCAGAGTAGTGACTACGAGCTATAGTGAGTTTGGTGAGGTAGATGACTTTAGAGAAGGGACTCTTGAGCCAAAGAGTGCTCTCCTCTACTAGCTAATACATTCCACCATTGTACAACCCCATTGCAGCTTGGGGGTCCACGGGGAAGGAGAGTACACAAGGAGTAGGTTGGGAGTTCAATCGGTGGGATATTGCATTCGGATTAAGCACGTCGACATTCACACTTGGAGGCGACTGACAACAAAGGAGGGTAATTAGCGGCAAGTCAAGTTTGAATCTCGTCTCCTGGTGAACGATACTTATGTTATTATAATATTATTTTGTATGACTTCATTATGGTTTAGTTTTATATAATTCTTAATAATTTTTGAGTTCCCAATGCTATTTTATTATGGTTGTATTTTTAGTATTAAAAATAAAAATAAAAATTATAGGGTTGGTCCCTACACTTGGTATCAGCGTATGCTGAACCCTTGAGACCTATGGGCCCATGGATGCAAGACTAGTTTTGTTAAATATCTACTACATTCTAGTATGGGAGCCAAGTTTGAATTTTTGGGACCTTAGGGCATTAAAATTTTAAAAGAAAAGTTTTACAATCATTAAAGTTGATAGTTCACACCAGGTTAAGCTATTTTGTGTCTTCATGAGGTCATTAACCTAGGTGTTGTTCCTTTATATACATTCTATTCCCATAGAATAATATATTTTTCCGGTATTTATGAAAGCCAATATCTCAGGAGAAGTAGAGCAGATAACCTGATGTCACTATTCATATTTGGCTACCTTACTGTGTGTGGCCCTTTCATGCCAAAAGTTTGAATTATCAGGGATTATTAGTAGGTCAATGTTTCGAATGGCACAGGACCATAAAAGTGCTTTTCTATTTTTATTTTACTCAGATTATGTGTATTTTCCCTCTTCCAGAGGAAATTTTACGCGTTTGCTCTCGATTTTCAAGTGCATTTAGCTTGCACACAGATTTGTCAATGTTGTTTTTTTACTTGAAACTTCAGTTTCTAAGAGGCTCAATTTGGACATATTGTGTGCACGCAATAGATCTCATGGAAGAAAGTAGAGATCTGCATGAGTCGAAGTTGGGTAAGCTATGAGTATAGCATATGTAGATCTGTTCAAACTTCAGAAATTTGTGAAACACAAAAGCAAAAACAAAGCAATGTGACATGTTTGGAAATAGAGAAATAAAATCATTAAAAAGTACAAAATGTTATATGCCAATAATAATTTTCCACAAGCATCCTGCAACCTCCAAATGCAAATATGTTTCTTACAGGATGACACAAGCATGAAGTATCCTTGAGAAGCACACATGCTATAAATTGCTACGTTTAAATTCCCACAAGAAGAAGGGGGGCAACTAAAGGGCGCAATATATCCTTCACCCATATATGCTACAAGAAGAAGTGGGGCAACTAAAGGGCACAATATGGTGCCACCACAACAACCGATTTCGGTGAAGGATATATGTACCACCAAATAAAGATATACGCCAATTAATCTTGAATGAAGCACATCACACAATATACATGGTACACCTTGGTGTTAAGAAGATAAGTGTGGACCTAAAACCGCTCATATTTTGGAAAGGGATGAAAAAGGACATCGTAAACTTGGTAGCAAGATGTTTAGAGTGTCAATGAGTAAAAGTTGAACACAAACATCCAACAGGATTATTGCAACCCCATGAGATACCAAAATCTAAATGGGAAGTTATATCAATGGAATTCATTGTGGGAATACCAACGACCTCAAGAAGGCATGATTCCATATTTGTAGTGGTGGACACGTTTACCATGAGCGCCCACTTCATACCAGTTAAGACTACATATAAGGCATCGGAAATAGCCAACGTTTTTATTGATGAGATTATGAGATTGCATGGAATGCCTAGGAAGATGATATTTGATAGGGGAGCAGTGTTTACAGGAAGGTTTTGGACTAGTTTCAAAGAAGCCTTGGGAACCCAGTTGAACTTCAACACTGCTTACCACCCTGAGACAGATGGGCAGATAGAAAGGACTAATCAAATCCTTAAAGACATGCATCAGATGTATGTGATGGACCAACAAAAGAGATGGGAGGGGTTTTTACCCCTCGTGAAATTTGCTTACAATAATATTTATCAGAGTTCCATCAAGATGGCGCCATTTGAGTTCTTATACGGAAGACCTTGCAAAACACCTCTCATTTGGGACTGACTAGAGGACTGAGTATTAATAGGACTAGAAGTCATGCAAGAGATGGAAGAACAAATGACTATGATTATGGGGAGGCTAAAAAAAGCACAAAAAAAGAGCTATTTTGATGCTCATCGAGTAGACCGAAGTTATGAAGTGGGAGATAGGGTGTTCCTGAGAGTAAGGCCCCAAAAAAGCTCTATAAGGTTTGGAAAGGGATAAAATTTGTCTCCACGGTTTTTGGGACCTTTTGGAACATTAGAAAGGAAAGGGTCAGTGGCATATAGGCTTGCCTTACCACCATCTTTAGCGCGTATGCATGATGTGTTTCATATTTCTGTTTTGCATCATTATATTTCAGATCCTTCACATGTTATTGACTTTGGTCATTTATAGATTTCGCACGAGGGAATAGTAATGGCCGAACCAGTTCGCATACTGGACTAGGGAACCTTGCAGCTTAGACGATGATTAATGGACCAGGTTAAGGTCTAGTGGGACAACTATAGTCCTAGTTCAGCTACTTGGGAGGACGCTGAGGAGATGTGTCACCGTTTTCCTTACCTATTCCAAGGACTTCAAGACCAAGTCCATTATTAAGAGAGGGTGTGTGTAGTGCCTCTCTCTAGTTGACTAACATTGATATGTCATTAACGTTTATTTAGCCCTAAGACCCACACTTTATTCTTTGAGGACCTCAGGTTGAGGATCCGGACATATGACTCTATTATTAGTGGAGGTGATATTAGTGGTTGTGATGTTTTTGTATATTCTCCATTGATATTATGATGAAGATAGCATTAATGGTTATGTGTGTTATCTATTGGTATTATGATGATTGTAACATTAATGGTTATGCAAGTTATCTATTGATATTATGATAATTGTAGCATAAATAGTTATGTTTGGTTTCTATTGAATTTATGATGATGATAAGTAGGCGCCATAAAATCAACATGTAAGCGACATATAATCCATATGCAACTAGTCACATGCTCATGAAAATTACTCTTCATGAAATTAACATCAAATCCTCCATGATAACCATACTACAACCCTAATTAATCATTAATAAAATGTAACAAGCATATAAGTGTAAGAGACACACATGCAATTGACATGCATGCATGACTAACACATTCAACCCATCAATCCAGTCTGAGAGTTAAACCATGCTCTGATACCACTATGTAGCACCCTCCTCTCAGGCCTACCCAAAGTAACCATGCCAATCGGGGTAAACATGAGATGAGAGGCTACTATGATCAGATTAGATCTCCTATGTGACCTCAAGGAAGTGGAATCGACGAAACATCACACATAGTCATCCAACATCATCGACATAACCCTCAGGAGACAAGTCAACCACTCAAACAGCCTGCCCTTAGGTAACACTGTTTTTTTAGGTCTCTTAGGCCATAGTCACTCTCATGCTATAGGTAAGGAAGCGACCAACAACCTAAAGTCTCTCTCACAAGCCTGCATGCCAACCACCATGGACCAAAATTGCCAATGTTGTGCCAACGACCCCGGGATTTAAGACACTTTTTCAGACCCAGAGCCTAAGCCACTACCCAAAATGGAATGATAACTTAAAATCAAGAAAAATACAGGGAAACAATGAAGCAAACACAATAAAATCAACAAGACCTTAACCAGACCCCTACTAGCCATGACAGGCATTTCGTCAAACATATCATCGACATGTAACCTACATGTGTAAACAACAAAATTAAGTTTAGGAATCTCGTACTTATCTAAGAATCGCTATGAACCATTGTTCCCTCATGCCATTTGTTTCATATTCATCTATTAGGTCATACACACATTATCCATTCATATACAAGTGAAAACATGTTGAGAGCCTTACATAGTTGCTGTCATAAAATGTGCATATAACCAACATAATAGGAATAGAAATACCATAAACATATTAGCCATCAAAATCCAGATATACATAAATACCTTTACACATGAAAATCAAGGGAATGAATTTCTCATTAATGAATTAAATAAACCAACCAGAAATGGGACTACCATGTTCCACTTGACCATAGAATGGCTGAGCCAAATCTCTCTTCATCCATTCACCCCCGTGCCATATTCCCAACATAAATGTGGGATCTCATAGAACATGTCAATCAAAACTCATCCATGGCTTCCAGAGGCCATCCACCTCAACCCACCAAACAGTGATTCCACCTCATGGTCGGACATCACAAAACCATCATCAAATTGGTCTCCATCCAAGCCTTCCAGAGCTTCCAGAGCATTTTTCCAACCAATGCTTCCAGAATTAGTAACTTAACCCATAACTTATACAAGCCTTCCAAAGAATATGTCCAACCAAGGCTTCCAAGACTAGTAACTCAACCCACTAAGGGTTTCCAGATCGTTTGTCCAACCAAGGCTTCCATGACTACTAACTCAAGCCTAGTTGTTACAAGGTTTCCAGCGTGTTTGGTCAACTAGGGCTTCCAGGAATAATAACTCAACCCAAACTAATGAAACATGAGAACCAACAAAAAAAACAATGAAAGTAAATCCACAATCACCATGTCTATCCAGGAAATGGCAAAACTAGGTAATCCACTGTCGATCTAGGTAATCCTCCATGTCAATGACATACCACAACCAAGAAATCACATGCATATGCCGTGCATGCCAAAACTAGTGAAGAAATCATACATGCAACTCAGTACCCACAAGAAAATTTGATGTAGTTGTTGATGATGATGCCTTCTTGCGCTTTTCTTCTCTTCCTTTGCCTTCTTTCTCCAAGAATCCAAGTTTAACACATCCTCCAAGAGTTCTCCAAGGAAACTCTAAGTATTCAAGAGTATGAGAGAGAGAGAGAAAATAATGAGAGAGATATCCAACATGGAATTGGAAAAAGATTACCAACTGATCCTTAGAAGCCCTTTTATGGATGAGGCCTCTATTTTCTTCATTTTCCATTGCTTTCCTCCTCACATGCAACCTGTGACCTTTCACCTCATTTTTCTTCTAATTTCCATTATTTCCATAAATTAATGTGCCAAAAATGTCTATTTTCCTTTTAATGCCTTAACCATTTCCTTAGCCATAAACAAATAAATGAACACCCTCTAGGATGTCTTACCCAACATTCAGCTTGGAATAAATGTATGATCAACCGTGGTTATTTTTTAACTTTTATTACATGGAATTTTCACCAGGGTTGTTACAATTTCAAAGTTCACGTTGGCCTTCATTATGAAAAAATAAGTCATAATGTTTCAAAATTAAATTAAGCTCCTTAATGTGGAACATCACCAACTCCATATTTATTCATATTGCTAAGTTGTATGTCCTTTGGTCTCATCTCCATTAGCCTATGTCATACGCTTGTATTTCTAATTATTATAGTACATCCATTTCTTATTTTTGTGTATTATTTAGGTTCTTTACAACATGTCTTACTTATACATTTAAATATTGTAATGCCATAGAAACTTATATAGTTTACTTCAATCTCTCTTCCACTTATGCAAACACTATTAAACTCCTAATATGCTATGGTTATGGTGAGGAATATGAATTGTTAGTTGAAGTCCAAGAGACATTGGAAGCTTAATCCAATGGTAAAAATAATGTATTTAAATGTGTATCATATTAATGCAAATGTATTCCATGCTTATATTTTCAAATTTTGGTCTACAACCCAATAATATATCAAAGTAGGTCCTACTAAAAAATGTGTGTTCTTATCTACCATTCTAAACTTTTGGGTAGTCCTAAGCATTTTTCTTTCCATTTCTCTACTGTAACCCTTGTGGCCATTCTTTATGTCTCAAACTTTGTAACTTTTCTTTGTGCATCTTTTTCCTTTCATTCCCACTCTATATTTAGCATCTGTGATTCCACTTTGTGTCTGCTTTTTTTAATCTTTTCTAGCTCCTCAGCCCACCTCCACCTCCAGGCTTTTACACAAATATCCAATTCCTAAATTTTTATTATTGCAATATAATTATAAAAATTATAGGTGCTAGTTGAGAATCGTCTCACGGTTTTATCAATTTACTATCTTGTAAGTATAATAGATTATACACTTGGAGATAATGGATAATTTTTTT
>APFE031163434.1:4701-15004 GCA_000404065.3 Pinus taeda | reverse complement strand
AAAAATATATACAAGAAAATAAATAAAAATAATAAAAATAAAAATAGTAATAACCATATTAAAGCTCTAAATAATAATAAATAGAAATAAAAAAGAAAACAAAAAACTATCAAAAAGAAGAAAATAAAACAAGAAAGCTAAAAATCAAAAGAAAAGTAAAGAAATAAAACAAGAAAGCTAAAATCAAAAGAAAGTTGCATGTAGACACATGGAGTGTGTACATGTGGTTTCCCATCCAATGTTTGTTCTATTTATTAGATGGTGAGGAAGATGGGAGGCATTCCATCATTTCGAGATTCTATCTTTCATTCTCTTGGGAGAATGGTGGTCTAAGACTTAGGAGTCACTGGCAGTAGTATGTTGATTGAGGGCTCGGGGGTGGCCAGTTGTAGCAAATCCTTGCGCAATTGAGCCTACGGTTGGGTGGAGAGTCGTCCCTAAAACCTTGCTGTGGTAAACCTACTTCTACCACAGGTAAACACAAGTAAGCACTATTCATAGTTTTAATTTAGTTAATTAATTACATGTTTATTTGGCTAGGTAAGTGCCACTCTGACTTAAATTTAATGTTAATAATTTAATTAGATATTTTTTTGGGCTGTTACATTTTGGTCCCTAGACGATGGCACATAAGTCTATGAGAGCGACTATAGACCCTTGGATGCTAACACATAGGCTTATGGGAGTGACTATGGATTCAGAGGCAGAGTGGAAGGTTCAAGTCCTCGATCGCTCGTACAGGGTTGTCCTGAGAGCGACCAAGACATCTTAGTCGCTCGCACAACTACTGTAAGGAAGCGACTCTAGTATTTAGGTGTATTTTGCCACAGTCGCATGCATAGATAGTTCTTGAGAGCGACCGTACAGTCACAGTCGCCCGCATACAGTGGTCGAGAGAGTGACCAGGGTGTTTCAGTCACACATAGATAGGTTTGATAAAAGCGACTCGAGTTCAGATCTAAGGTTTGACATTTTGACTTCAGTGATCTAGTAGATCTTGGTTTCTCTCTACTTCTATATAGACTTGTAGATTTGATTTTTTAGTAATCGTTGCAAACATATGTATTGGGCTCCTTGACAATGAAAATAGTGCTCAGTAGTGTTCAACACATTGACAATAGTATACAAAGATTGACATCAGTTTGTGACAACACTTTACAACCATCAGTACGGGGATTCAGATTCCTAGCATAATTAGATCTATTTCATGAATATCATTATTGTTTTGTTGCATATATAAATTTATGGATCATTATACTCTCTTTTATCGTATCATTTGGTAATGATCTATGAAGAAGAAGATTTGCAAGGGTTTTCCCATAGTGGTTTTTTCCCTGGTCTAGGACCAATATTGGCGTCTCTATATGTGTGCATGCTTTCTTCTACTATTCCTTTTATGTTATGCTGCATTGATGATGATGGCGATGTTGTTTCTTTCTATGTTATTGCACATGTTGACGTATAATGGTGTAGATATAAATAATATAATGATGATATGGGGTGAACTTAATGTACTAATGATGAAACACAACTATCATAGCAAAGAATAATGTTGCCCTATGAAAAATTAACATGGTGTCAGAGCTGGGTTGAATACAAGTCATGGAGATCACCCTAAAAGAGGATGGTGGAGACCTAAAAGAGTTCTAGGGTTTGAAGATAACCCTAGGCATCTTAATGATTAGGGTTTGATGGATTATATGAAGTTAGGGTTGGAGAAAAAACCCTTGTTTATGGAAAAGGCTTTAGATTAGATGTATGAAACTCTAGCATGGTCTATGTAAAGATGCTCAAGCACTTGATGAAGACTCGATGAAGCCCTAGATGGGATAATCCCTAGCAGATTTGGTTGGATACTTAAAGGAAACATTTATATATGGACCATGGAATTTGATGGCTCTTGAAGATTGGTTCAAGAAGGAGAAAATCACTTCTCATTGAAGATAAGTATTTCTTGACTTATGATGCTTCTTACTTGTTGGATCTGATGATTATGTTTATTGTTGGTACTTCCTGCATAGGTATTTGAGTATATGGATGTTTCTAACCTCCTTGATGAGATGTGATGAGTAGATCCTTCTTGAGGATCATTTTGAGATGCAGATCCTGTTAGAGACAAAGAGGTACTTGATGAAAAGATGACAAAGTGCTTCAAGCGGTCTATGTCTAATGAAATGTGCACAGGTAAATACCACAAGGTATGCATGGTATGTTTTAGCTATTGGCTCGGTAAGCCCTAAGGTATGATGAGAATGTCTCTTTCTTTAATGGCTCATACATGTATATGAAAGTGACTTGGATATATGTCTCCTATAATGAAATGTTACTCCTAGTATTGAATTATATGAGGTTATCTAATGTTGATGCATTGATACACTTAATGTTTTGCTAACATCTATGATATATCTGTTGGAAATCTTGATCTTATAAAGAAGGCTAGCACCTTGACTCTAGTAAATGATATTCTTGATACTTGTCATGATGGCTTTCATATAGAAGAATAGTTCATTAACTCATATACATGAGTCTGCTAGTAATACTTGTGATAAGCATGATTGACAGTCTTGTTGTTTTGATAAAGCTTTATTAAACGATCTAACTTGATTTCATAGGTCATGAAGAGCATGGTAACCTTGATGTGAAAAGTATGACTGTAAGATTGATAAGTAGATCTCTTACTAACTATGGTCTTGGTTAAACTGAATATCCTAACTTGATGAAGTGACTTGACAAAAAATGCTATTGTGTTCATAATCCTTGAGATATGATGTTGCATCCATCTATTACTTTGAGTCTAAACCATTGATGAAAGATTGATGTCATGATGCTAATAGCCAAATGTTTATGATCTAACAGATCTATTGTTGCATGACTCAAGTCGAGATAGGTTTCTTACATGGATGAAGATGAATGATGCAGATCTCCGATCAAAGGGATAATCTCTTCTCAAGATTCTTAGCCTTATTACTATTTGTATTCTATGTTGTTGAAGTATGATTTATGTGCATCTGACAGTATTGATCTACAACGGAGTCTTAGATCTAAAGTCCGTACAAAAATTATGGTTTATGCTCCATACACAATCACATATCTAGGAGATCTCATCCTTGGATGCTCACCTGATAAGGCCTAGACAACATCCAGACAACCAAAGTCGCTCTCATGCTAACTTGAAGGGAGCGACCAAATATTTAAATGTTGTTGACCATCATCTAAAGATTTTCGAAGTTGTTTGAATTCTAAATCAAAGTGTCTTTGACATATTATGCCACTGTTAACTGGTTTATGAAATTGTTGATCATATAATGAAGTATTGTGCATGAAATCATATGGTCACATGGAAGATGCGAATACCATAGATGTATTGCAGATAACAACAAGTTCTTCTAACAATAAAAGCTTGAATATTTTCCATAACATGAACATGCACACTGAACTTATGTTTATAGAGGACCAGGACATACTTATAGATATGTCACAATGATTGTGCTACAAGAGGTTGGCATGATTTGACATTACTAGTATATACGAAAAGTGTTTTGACATGATGCTTGACAATAACTTTGAATTGATGATTGAGATGTGCTTTGACTATGGATCTCTCTACAATAGTACTTTGGACTTGACCTGATGTCTAGTGATGTGATTTGACAATTGTTGATTTGTCATGATATCAATGTTATGTGGGCATGATGACTTATGTGACTATTTAGATATTGGCCTCCTTGTTCTTAGCACAATGGTTGAAAGAATTATAGTTGCGATTATGAATGACTTATGATTATGAGAATGACTTTATGAAGCCTTAGACTTATATTGCATAATTGAATTTAGACTTGATATGAGCTCTACCTGTCTTCTAGTTGAAAGTATTAATACTACGATAATGATGACTTTGATTATGGTCATAATTTGGCTTCTAAACTCTAATGAGATGATTTTGTTGATATGATGATACAACATTGATTTATGTGAGGATGATTATGATGGCTTAGCAAGGCAATATGCTTAGAATCCAGATATGTTTATATTTGACAGTTATCTGATGAATTCAGGATGATGAGTTACAAAATATGGATTTGATATTGATTATAGTTTTGATTTTATATCCTGATGATATACTTGTGACAGGAGATGCGCCTCTGATTACTTAAATCATAAGGAGATGGATTCTGAAGCTCAAAATGATGTATCATGGCATGATGAATTGATGTCTGGAATTTGCGAAAGAAATTCCTTATTGCACAACTATTGAATTTTTTTTGTTGTAAATCCTTGATACTTTTATTTGAAGTTGTTGAACTCAGCATAGCATCCAACAATTAATTGAAGTATTGTTGATTCTATTTTTGAACAACCATATGTATATATATGGTGTATAGAACCTGAATAAATTCATGATTGAGCTACTTCACTCTCATAGAGTTTCCACCGAGCATGATTTGAAATATCTAGATGAGATATTATATTTGAGAATGAGATATTTCTCCTATGGTATGTGTTTGCATAGATGTATTACTGATATTTGAACTTATTGTTGATAAGCACATTTGGATGTTGCTTTAGTATGATATATGCCATGATATCTTGGATGAGAATTCCATAGCATGATCGAGGTTGATCATGATGTTGCTAGCATGGCTAGCTATGAGGCAAGTTACAAAAGCTCCTTAGAGAGTTGTTTGAGCATGATCAGGATATGACATGGTTACATTTGGGACCGAGATACTCTAACATATTGAGATAGTGCAGTTGTTTGAAACAAGATAAAGCTTATGGTTGGCACCTCCTTGAGAGGTAGGATGATTATGGTATCCTTTTGTGATTTATATGATTATATATGATCTGACATGATATTTGATTTGTTGCTCTGTATGAACAGGAAACAACTGCTATTAAGACAAGAAAATTGTATTCTTACAAAGGCATTACCAAAGAGAAAGTTCTTAGTTTTTAGAGAGCATCCCCTTCGGATGAGGGGCAGCACTGATCGAGGACACTGAGCCAACTCTTCCTACCCTGTTTGAGCTCCCAGGGTGAGGAATCAAGATGGGGGGCTCTTGGGGTTGAGAGAACTATGGACAATAGGGGGTTACCCTATCTGTTACACATAGGGTTGGAGTAGTAGCTCACCCTATCTTTGTCTTTGTAGAGTATACCCTAGTTGGCATCATACCCACTAGTCGGGCTTCTTGGGAGTATTGCTCCTCATCTGGCCAACGCGTTGAGAGTGCACTTGGGGGTGTACAACCCAAGGCAATTATGATGCAGGTGTTCTACCACATGATTAGGTCATGAACGGGAAGATAAATAGGAAATAGGATGGGTTGAGATGACTCGATATGTTTCTGGGTTAAGGGTAAAGCTCCTAGATGAAATTCTAGGGTCGAGTGTTTACTCCCCTATGTGATGAGTTATCTTATTGCTCGGTATGGGTGAAAGCTATTGCTCCCCGATGTGATTCCAGGTTGAGATGTTCTCCCTGATGATATGCTCTCTGATGAAAACATTCCAGGTAGCAACCCGACAACAAAGATTCCGGATAGCAGCTTGATAGATAAAGGGTGGTAGCTTTAGCTCCCCTCTAGTAACAAATTCTTCTTCTTCTAGATCCGAGAATGTTCAGCGTACAAGTAGGAACAATCAAGAGATAAACATGAATAATTAAGGGATAGATCGAGATGTACAATGATGATTTGTGATGGACATGACACAATGATTGTGAAAATGTTATCACTGCAATAACTGATTTATTTTACCTACTTATTTCCTAATAAGTTATTTACGAAAAGCCCTTCAGTAAATATTAAAATAAATTATGTTGCAGATATCACACCATAACATAGAAACAAATACATGCATAAGAATCAAACACATCAACACAAATATTTTGGATAATTGTCCCCAGAAAAACCCAATGCGGGAAAATTGGTGCAGCAAAGGAGGATTTTATTAATCAGCTATTCTTCAGTACAACTGGGTTCCAAACTAGCTTACCCAACTAAGATAAATTCTTTAGCACTTCTCCCAGACTCAGCGTCAAGCTTGTTGGCCATTGCGCAGCGCCCAGATCCTTTGCGTCATCTCTTGCCTCTCTGCATCACCCACGCAGGCCCTCCAGTGACTGTGGTCATGTTGTCTCTACATCTACCTCTCTAACCTTTGCGTTGATCTTCTGGTGTTGTTCCTGACTCTCTGTTCCATACCCGCTACCTCTTGCTGCGCTCCAGACATCTAGTTCGAATTTCTTGTAGTGCCCTGCTCTAGTTGACTGACAGTGATATGGCATTAATATTTATTTAGCCCTAAGACCCACACATTATTATTTGAGGACCTCAAGTTGATGATCTAGACACATGACTCTATTATTAGTGGTCGTGATGTTTACGTATGTTCTCCATTGATATTATGATGAAGATAGCATTAATGGTTATGCATGTTATCTATTGGTATTATGATGATTGTAGCATTAATGGTTATGCATGTTCTCCATTGATATTATGATGGTAATAACATAAATGGTTATGTTTGGTCTCTATTGAATTTATGATGATGATGACAGTATAGGATATGTATGCTCTCTATTGATATCATGATGATGATAGCTTTGATGGATAGGTATGCTTTCTATTGATGTTACGATGTTGATAGCTTTGATGGATATGTATGTTTCCATTGATGTTATGATGATGATATCCATGATGGATGTGTCCCCTATGTTACCTACTTGCATTAGTTCTAGTTCACAATGAACAATGATGCAAATGACTAGGTGATGTTGATGATGTTATTATGACAATGACTAACACAACAAAACCTTGTTACTAATGATTATTGGGTATGGCAGGAAACCACCAAAGGCACTTTCATATGACTAGTTGACGACCCTAGGTTTGATGAAAATTTATATATTGTCTTTGAAATTCTAAGTCAATTTGGAAAACCTACTATATATGTTTATCCATATTTTGATGATATGTTAGTGGTTGTAGGCACATATTAGTTTCTTGGCTGAATGAATCACATATGGGTGATGGAGTTGTACAATTGGATGGAACTGCATGGGAGGGGTGGGACAGTGTCCCTGATCTCACCAACTAGCACTCTCGCCATGAATTGGGCTAGAAGGGTTGAAACACCTTCGCCTTGAAGATCACGATGTCATGGGGGAAGGTCCCAAAGTTGGGTCGCTCATGAGAATTTTACTATGGGGCATGCATCAAGGTGGATTCCTTGATCCCTGACACCATTAGTCCCACTATAGTAGGAAACATAAGAGATGATAGTGGTCTTTGTCGTTGCACCTATGCTTTCCCCTCGTAGCCACTGAATGCTTGAAGGGCAAGCGGCGTGACAACTTTGGAACTTCAAGGGAATTTATTGAAGGACACGACTAACTTGGCACCCTTGGCATCACAAATAAATTGTTAGGCGTGACACCCTTGGAACTTCAAGGGAAGTTCTTGAAGGGCACGACCAAACTTGGCATCCTTGGAATCATTAAAAATAAATAAATTAGTAAATATAATCAAGATATGAAAACTAGGTAAATTCACATCAAGGGTAAATGATGTTAGAACCCGAGCAAATTAAATCAAGAATAAAACTTGGGTTAAGAGGATAATAGGACGAAATAAAATATTTTACCTTAAAAACTCTACCCTTCCCATGTTGGAAAATATTAGGTAGATAATGTAATTTGATTAGGTAAAAAGGAGAAAGAGGGACATAAATGTAAGGATAAATATTAATCCTAAAATAGTTAAACCTAATTAAGAGAAGAGGATGGTGAATTAAAATAAGATTAATAAATTAAATTTTAGAGAAATTTAGAGAACCTCCATGTGGAAACAACCAACATAAGAATATCCATCTAAGAGATAACTTGAGTTAAATGAGGGAGTAGATAACAGATCAAATCTTGACTTATTAGTTGAATTTAGTAATAAACACAAAGTAAGGGAGTAAAAAGGGGGATCAAGAGACATCTAGGAGAAGAAATAGGAATCTTGTTGAGGTGAGGAAAAATATTATTTTTAAATTAAAATTTAAGTAAACAATTTTGGAGATCCTTAATGAGAGAATGACACATGGGTGGGTGAATAATCAAACTATTGGATTATCAAAAATAATTAATTATGCATAAAATTCCAAGTGTCGCCTATGAGGACTCCTATAAAAGAAAGGGCAGGTCATGTGAGAAGGGACTTTTCTTTACCCTATTGTTGGATGAATGAGACTATGTCAGAGTAGTGACTACGAGCTATAGTGAGTTTGGTTAGGTAGAGGGCTTTAGAGAGGGGAATCTTGAGCCAAGGAGTGCTCTCCTCTACCAGCTAATGCATTCCTCCATTGTACAACCCCATTGCAGCTTGGGGGTCCACGGGGAAGGAGAGTACCCAAGGAGTAGGCTGGGAGGTCAACCGGTGGGTCATTGTATTCAGATTAAGCACGTCGAAATTCACACTTGGAGGTGACTGACAATAAAGGAGGGCAAATAGCGGAAATTCAAGTTTGAATCTAGTGTCCTGGTGAACAGTACCTATGTTGTTATAATATTCTTTTGTATGTCTTCATTATGGTTTTAGTTAATAACATGTAAATTAGATGATATGTTCAATAAAGTGAAATTCAGGAAATTATTATATAATGCTTAATACTTTTTGAGTTCCCAATGTTATTTTCTGTTGGGTCCCTATAATACTAGTGATTACCCCATTACTACTGTAGTTGTACCCCTTATTAATATTGTTGTGCCCATATTGCCCCGATATTGTTATTACTGTGCCCCATAGAATCCCTCTATTGTTATTTTTGTGGCTTTATATTATTATTGTTAGCTCAGCTGGGTTATATTGTGACTCCTTAGACTCCTATATATAGAAAGGAGGTTTTGTCATTTGAATCATCAAAGAATTATTCATTTATGTAATGTAAAGGAGGATGCCCCCTCGAAGAGGCTGAAGTTTAAGGAGTTGATCTATCTTTTCTATCTTTTTCTTGAGCTGGTTTCATAACATTTGGTATCAGAGCTTTGGATTCTAGGGTTTCGCTGCTCCAAACAGGTCATCGGGGCATTTTCGCTATAACTTTTTTCTGTGACGTTTCAGAAGCTAAAAAAAAACCCATTTGAGAAGACATCGTGCTGAATCTCGGGTCTGAATTTCAGATATTTTTGCGCTATATTTGAGGAGATATGATCTGAGGAAGTTGGTCTTTTTGCAGACTCCTGAATTAGATTCCAAACAGGTGACTTGTGGAAAATCATCATAACGTTTTCTCTGAGCATTGGATTGAAATTTCGTAAGAAGGTGAAGAAAGAGTACGGATTGTAGTTTCTTGTATTTATTTTTCAGAGCCAAAGGTCGAAACAGTGACTCATGGCACGTCGTACAACTTCGCTCTACTGAACTAGTCTATAATCAGGTCACTGTGGGATATTTCACATAACTCTTCCTTGGAGAATCCAATTTCGATCATACTGGTGGCATTGGAAAGAGGACACAAAGGGCTACCACAGGTTGCAATTTTAGAACTGGATGATCTGAAAGTACAGAGATACATCAAAGGCAATATCGAGCTCCTACAAAGTGAAAAAAAGGTGTGTAGATTCTTTTAAATTTTTGCTTAAGATTTGTTTGAAATTTATTTTGAAGGAATTCAAAGGGCCAGTAGAGCATTATTATCGGTAACTGATGCCCCGAGGAAAGAAAATGCAAACACCTAGTATGGAACCTGAAAACTCTAGCATGACTCATGAATAAGAAGAAGAAATGCTATATGATATATCAGAATTACAAGAAAGTGCAACAAGTGTCACTTGCACAAAAAACAACAGAATCTAAGATGGATGGTTTATGGAAAGATGTAGAAGCTGAGATGGATGGTTTAAAGAAAGGTGTAGAATCTAAGATGGATTGTTTAAAGAAAGGCATAGAAGCTAAGATGAATGGCATGGACGCTAAGATGAATGGCATGGAAGCTAAGACGAATGGCATGGACGCTAAAATTGATGGCATGGATGATAAGATAGAAGAATTGAAGATAAATATGAATAAGTTGCTACAAGAAATGGTCACTAATGGTGAAGGGGAACTAAAGAAAACTCATGATGAGAACAAAAGAAATGTTAATCATGATTCCATAGACTCTAATGTTGGATCGAAGACCCACCATATTCCAAAAATCGATATGAGGAAGTTTGATGGCAAGGATCCCGCAATATGGATATTACAGATGGAGCAATTTTTCAATCTCAATAATGTGCAAAACACACAAAAGGTACGTATTGCAACTTTATATT
>APFE031163432.1:0-14151 GCA_000404065.3 Pinus taeda | reverse complement strand
GGAGGCTGAGGAGGAGTTAGAGGCAGAGGTGGATTTTTAGGTGGGGGAAGATGAGTTGGTGGAGGAGGAGGAGGAGGTGGAGGTGGAGAAGGAGAAGGAGGAGGAGAAGGAGAAGGAGGAGGAGAAGGAGAAGATGGTGGAGGAAGTGGAGGTGGAGGAATGGAGTAGGAGGAGGGGAGGGTGGTGGATGTGGATGATGAGGAGGAGGAGGGGGTGGTGGATGTGGATGATGAGGAGGAGGAGGCTGATGTGGGTGATTAGATGATGGAGGTGGAGGTGGAGGTGGATATATGGAAGTTAATTTAATATTGATGTCTTAAATTAAAATATTAAATTGTCACTCTCTTCTCCATTGTTAGAAATGAAAGCTACAGTTTCATTAATCAAAAACATATCCCTTCACATACATAATATCCTACTATCAAATGATAATTAATCCATTTAGAAATATTTCCCCTATTCACAAATATAGTCATTCAAGTACATGAAATTTCTTTTACGTTTAGATCTGATATCTTGGCTAAGAATTTGAAGCCTTTATCAAGATCAAAATTTTGTGTTTATTTTGTTTAAACCTTTTGTTAGTCTCTTAAACACTTATAGTTCTATTTTAATTTTTCAATGAACCATCTTTTTTGGAATGATTCGTTTCATCTAATTATCGTTGATTTAAAAAGCATTGCTTAAATTTAACATTGTTTCTTGAATAAGAAGCCTTATGTTCTTCTTCTTTTATGTTTACTTGAGAAACATAGGATATTAGGAATCATATATGGCTTTGTTTATTGTTTTGGTATTTCACATATTTTGCATAATTATTATTTTGCGTAGTCATATAGAGTTGACATGAATATCTTATGTGTACTCATAGAATATAAATAGAAAAAATATTATAGTATTGTAAACTTTTGATGGAATCAGTTCATTACATATAGTAAGAAGAAAATACATGGTATAAATTGTCCTTGTGAATAAAAAGAAAGGTTTACATTTTTGGGGCCATAAGACAACCAAAACTATTTTATCATAATTAAATAATTTCATTAACGAAGAGAGGGAAAATCAATTGAATTGAAATCGATATACATGCATTTTCTTTAGTGTCGTTCATTTTGGGAAAAGCACTAGATATATAAGGGTTTTGTTTAAACTCAAACAACATCAAATTTCCCTGCAGCCAACATCAAGTGAAAATGGAAACCAACATCGAAACCCTATAAAGAGTAAGCGTTTAATAAGTACTTGAAGGCTAAAGAATGGGAGGAAAAGCTTGCATGAATTTTGACCCCAAAATAGTTTCACAAGATAACCCAAGTTGGTCATAGACTAATCTATGCACACATTAAAGGAATTGCTTTGTTTGAATTGGAATCACTTTAAATTAATTAGGAAAAGAACATTATAAAGGGTTTTGAGATATGTAGAGACTAAACTTACTAATATGGATGACATCCTTCAATCCGATGCTTTGTTGTAAACGGAATAACATTATTATTGTACATATATGGATGTATAAAGAAAAATTATATTGAGATGAGAATCAAGTTACGGTTTAATCATAGAGTGAAAATTCTAGAAAGGTTGTACATTATTGGAAGGAAATCTATGTATGAAGGGTAGTTCATTTTGAAATCATTCAGAAAAGCATAAATTACCCCAAAATCCTTTGAGGCAACCATAACCAACTTATGATATATCACAAACACAAAGTAAGAAGTAAAAAATTACAATAATATACCCAATATGCAAGAACCAAAGGTCTTGTGGTGGCTTACCGAAGGATTTCATCCATACCACATATAACAAGGACTCTCTTTCTAAGAGCGTGAGATGGACATAAGTTTTTCACACACATCGCACATAGAATCACATAATCCGAAAACATCAATGTTTTGTTTTTGAAAAACCTCACTGAGAGAAGTATATTTAATATAGTAATTTTCATTCTTTCAACTACTTAGTTTTGTTGAGAATTGTATGGAACTATGCTATTATGTTGAATCCCATGCTTGCAGATATATTTTTTATATTCATTAGATTACATTATATTCCATTAATGGTATGAAGAGAGCC
Source organism: Pinus taeda (assembly GCA_000404065.3). Taxonomy (NCBI): domain Eukaryota; kingdom Viridiplantae; phylum Streptophyta; class Pinopsida; order Pinales; family Pinaceae; genus Pinus; species Pinus taeda. Next base: position 12,078 of record APFE031163432.1, on the reverse strand, counting down.
AATATGTGATTATGCTTGATATCCAATCCATACATGAAAATCCTTAAATGTTTTGAAAGATTGAGATTTACTTTTTAGTAAGTACACCCAACACATTCCAGTGTAATCATCAACATAAGATTTCGTACATTTATTTTCATTATCATAATGAAAACGCATAGGACCACACAAATCAAAATATATATGTCCAAATTTTCTACATGAATGAAGGGGCCTTGCTAGCGATTGTGAACAAGGAGCAAGTGGCGAATGATTATGCATAGATATAGACCCATATAAATAAGAGAGTGGAAAATCCCACATATATTTAGTACGGTCCTCGATTGGCATATTTAATGCTTAAAGTGTTTATGTATAACAAAAGAAACATGTTGAGTTCTCATGCTTTGGGAGTTAAATCACCCTTGATGAGGAAGGGCCATGACTAAGTAAAGCAGAAAATGAGATAATATTGACAGATAGTCTATGAGCTCTTGGTAGAATAAACAATGTTCCAATGTAAATAAGCCTGATAATTTTAGACGTAGTAGAGAAGTTTATTGGGGGTAATATTCGAGGCTTTTTCAAAATAAAAAATAAAAAATAGTTGTCAAATTTGAATTTTTTTTAAATTTATTTGCTCAAAGTTTAAACTTTAAAATTATTTAAACTAAAAAATAATTATAACTCTCAATATTTTTATGAAAATATCATTAAACATTTAACATTATGGATATTAGGGAGTACTAATGTTAGACAAGGTTTATACGCTTTAAAATAAATTTCCATCCTTGAAAGTTTTACTACTAGATAGGACCCTTTGAGAAGAAAGAAAAAATATGGCACAGTTGTGCAAAATATATAAAATAATTAAGTGACTAAAAGAGATGATAACATGAGACATTGTTGAATGAAACTAACATATGGGGAATAACTAACAAGGAATAAATTTGTGGTTCATTTAATGTTTGCATGTTGTGAGGCTTTTTGACATAGTACTCATGAAAACCCTCAATGCTAAGCGCGTAAATTTCATGATACTTTTTTTATTTTAAATGATAAAAGAAAGTTTAGGATGCATAAATTTAATTATATTATAATTTAGTCAAAGAACGTTGTACTCTTATTTTATTTTGTTAAAGATTTTTATGCACATCCAAGTTTATTTCACCTTCATGGTTTCTTTTCATAAAAAGGAGAACTAAGGAATTTGTCATTGTACATATATAATAAAAATATGATCACTTTTAGTAGAAAAGATGGAATAGGAGGTGATGTAGGTGTTACATATCCCAAATAAAGTGTAATGTTGAATAATTATCTCCTTGTTAATGAAAAGTATTACCTTTCCCATTCAGTGTGTATCTATTTTATTATATTTCCATTTATTTTAATGTTTTTCCTAAAATATATTTATTAATTTGTCAGTAAGTATCAAAAAATATATTTTTATATTGTAATACCTTTCGCCTCCAAATCACATGGAAGGTTTCTTGCATATCTCACATTCATTCAAAGGGGTATTTTCATGAATAATGATGTTAGATAAAGCGTTAATATTTGTATAATGGTTCCAATATATTTCGGTTTGTATCCTTTAAATTCCATTCCTAAAGAAATAAATGTGAATGCATTTGAGATTTGCATAAATTTAATAGAAAAATATCTCATAGACTATACATATACTGAAATTCATTGCAATTGAACTCAACAACCCCCTATATTTCAATACGAAGCCTAAACATTTAACTTGGAATTGATTAGACAAAATAAAATTAAAAAAAAAACAGATGTATATGTATATGTATATGTATATGTATATGTATATGTATAATGTATAATAGTATATATGTATATGTATATGTATATGTATATGTATATGTATATGTATATGTATATGTATATTAATATAAATATTAGTGATTAAAGAAAAATGGGAATACATAATTTACACATTTGAAATACATATAAATAAAATTGTGAAAACATATTTATGATTCCTTAATTATGTTATGTTGATAGTGTGTATGCCTTGTAATAATATTTCTATAATTTTAATTTAATTATCAATAATCAATAGCTTGATGCTAGAGGTAAAATAATCAATAATTAATATTTTTAATATCAGTCATTAATAGAAGTTTGGGATTTATTTAATTAAAAAATGGTCTCAACATTAATTTCAAATACACTATATATAGAATATTTTGACTATAAAATGATTTACTGGTTTTTTTATAACTATTGTGACCATATAATTAAATGGATTGAAAATTGTTATATCCATCTATCTATGATAAGAATCAAAACACTAACCCCATTATACATATTGCATTAACTAGATTAAATAATTCATAAAAGTTAGCTAAAATATATATTTATTATTATTATTATTATTATTATTATTATTATTGGAGTTATATAATATATAAAAATATATAATATATATAAATATGTTTATCCATGTTGATTCACGCCACTATTATTATGGAAATATTTTAATTGGAAACATTTCTTCTTACATTACCATGGCTTTGAAATACCACATTCCCAATATGATGTGTTGATATGCCAATTTAAAAAAATTAATTAATTTGAGATAATTTAATTAGTAGATTATGCCTAACTTGGATAGTCATCTTATCATTGATATGTCAATACTACCACGAATATTCCAACATTTTCCATCGGGTTTAAATATCTATGATCAACATAATAATTAAATTATAACTATGGAAGATCTATTTTCTTCGAAATTAATTTAGAAGAAAATATTAACATTAAATTAAGACAAACTAGGGAAGCCATATAAATTAAATGGACCCAACTACAAATAAACTTCAATTCATGATAACCATAAAAATGGGTAACCCATTATTCCTATCAAATTTAATATATTAATAAAATGATAAAAATTAACTAAATAATAACTTTATTACAAATTATATTGTGGTTATTTATAAGAAAGAATTACATGCACATTTCAACAACAACAAAAAACCTTAGTGGAAAATTTTAGCAATGAAATATGTCAATATTACTAGGAATATTCCAATTAATTCCATGGGGTTTAGATATATTCTATTAACCTAATAATTAACTTATAACCATGGTGATGAGCATAATTATAGGCATATATAACGTGTGGTCAACCGACTTATGTACTAATTGTTGGACTGCAAAAGGCGGATCATTAATTCTTATTGGAATGTTTATATTATGTTGTTCTGTTTCATAGTTATAACATTCCAGCCAAATCTCCATTTCATGTTGTTCTCTCTACTGAATGTTGTTACCAGGTAACTTAATATGTCATCAAACCTAGAATACTTGGATGAAACTTTGTCACTATCAGTCTACTTGGATCACATTTTATCTTGAACATCATTTTCTTCTATACTTCTTATTGAGGCAACATGGGTTGAATCACAAGTCAAGTCGATGTTCAATTTTTATTTTTTCCTATTTGGTTAAGTCGACTATCCTTAGAAATATGCCTATGATGAGTGCCTTTCTACATTGAGTTTGTCTGGAATCAATTTTTTATGTTGCTGTCTTTTCTAAACTACCATCATTTTCTATAGTTTTTCTTCCTTGAATAGATATCCTCCATATCCAAGCAACTGCAAGACATCAAACCCAATACAGTATTCTAGAAATTGTTCTAATTTTCTATGCTTCCTTTCTTTTATACCCTTTATACGATATCGTCAAAAACTTTTCATGCAATTGAGTGTAGATTCTATTGTTGTTGTGTGTCTTCTAGTTGAATACCTAGAAATATTCCCTTTCCATTTATTGTGTATGTTTACATCCCTGTTGTTTTCCAACTCCATGAGTCTTTGCTTGCAATATTATTATGAGATTATGTCACAAGTTCTAAGAGGTCAAATTTAAATGGTTGTGTATAATTATGCTTCCCTTTCTTCTTCTTGTTCAGCATCTCGAAGCAGTAAAATTATATGACCTTGTTATTCTCAAGCTGATAGTGGAATTGGGAATATTATATTAGATTATTAATCAATCCTATATATATTTCGTTAATTGTAGGCTGATACAAAATCTCTTGCAGGTCTACATCTAAAGAGTTGACATACCAAACTTCAATTATTTGTATGGACAATTGAACATGCGATGACAGAGGATTAATTTTTTATATATGTTGAGGTACTCTCCATCTGTTGGAAGATTTCTAAAGATTTCTTAAGGACTAACTAGTGAAGTTTGTTTCATGTCTACTGAAATTAGTAAAGAGGCAAACCAAATGTACTTATTAAAATTTTCACATTCATGTGAGTTCATATTCAGCATGTCACCAACGAGTTCTTCCTAGTTGTATATTTTTCCTGTCATGATCATCTTACCAATTTATTGTATAATACTGATTTTAATGTTAGAGATTCTCCCTATTCATACAAATTGACTCTCTCTCATTAGGAAAGATTTAGAAATACGAAAAAAAATGAAATATCAAAAACTTGTTTTAATAATACATATATTTAACACAATAATATAAACATTAATAAATAGGAATTGAATAAAGAATATTTATTATTCATATTGCATTGAATAGTGGAAATAGGAAAAAACCATATAGAAGTACACAATTTAGAAATTTTATAATTTTGAAATACATATAACTAAATATAGAAAAAGCATATATATACTTGATTAATATTAATTGATGGAAGGAATAATAGTTAAAATGAACTTCAAACACAAACATTAAGACCTTAAAGCATATACAAAATATACACCATCATTGTATGATCTACTGGGTGAAGTACGAGTACTCGTCAAGATCATTACCATATGTTGACTCACAAAAAGTGCTTTTCGGGTCAATATCATATTTAAAATCATTACCATATGTTGCCTCACGAAAATTCATTTTTGGGTCGATATCGATAATCAAAATATCATCTCAATGATATACAATACCTATTGTATTCCTTTCTTATGGGATTTAATTTAGAGTTACACTTCATTCAAATTTATCACTATGTTATGACACTTTAAGTGCATAAATGATATAGTTTTAATGGTATAGTTAATGTGTTAGATATTAAAATTGATGTGTATTGTAAAATTTCAAGAATTACAATGTCACGTTGATGAAGCGTACTAGGGGTCATAGTTTCTAGAATTCATTATGTTTTAAAGAGCATAGTGCACTATGGTTAAATTAATTTTAAAGTTAGTCCCTTAAGAATTATCAAGTGACCAATGTCATATTTTTTTAATGGTAATAGTTATAGGTTGCATCATGGAAGGGTTTTTAATTATCTAAGAGTATGAGTGATCACAGTATATTAAAGGTTATGGGTCATATTAGTGTTTTGACATTCATAATGGTTTTTGGTTAAGGGGAACATATTGTATAAGATATTTTGGTTAGAGCGGGAAAATGTTACATTAAATAAGGGTTACATTTAATCTTTTACTTTGCTTTCCTTAAAATTTAAAGGTAAATTATTTTGGTTCGTATTTTTTTAATTTAAGGGGTGGTTTATTTTTAGTGAATGTAATCTATATTTTGTTTTTTAATTGGTAGTGGCGGTGGTGGTTGTGCCGGATGAAGAGGAGGAGGATGTGGTGGTGATTGTGGTGGTGGAGGTGGAGGAGGAGGAGGAGGGGGTGAAGGCAGTTGAGCAGGAGGCGGAGATGGTGGTGGAGGTGGAGGTGGAGGAGGAGGTGGAGGAGGTGGTGGTGGTAGAGGAAGAGGAAGAGGAGGAGAAGGAAGAGGAGGAGGTGGTGTTGTTGGTGGAGGTTGAGGTGGTGGATGAGAGGGTGGAGGTGGAGGATGAGGAGTAGGAGGAGACAGAGGTTGAGGTCATGGAGGAGGCGCACATGGAGGAGGAGGAGAAGGAGGAGGAGGAGGGGGTGGTATTGGAGGAGGAGGTAGACATGGACATGAAGGAGGAGGAGAAGTAGGAAGTGGAGGAGGAGGAGGTTGTGGTGGTGGTGGGGAAGTAGGAGGAGGAGGTGGAGGTGGATGTGGGGGTGGAGGTGGAGGTGGTGGTGGAGTAGGATGTGGGGGAGGTATAGGTGGATGTGGAGTAGGGGGTGGTCGAGGTATAGGTGGATTTGGAGGAGGAGGAGGAGGAGTAGGAGGATGAGAAGGGTGTGGAGCAGGAGGAGGTGGAGTTGGAAGTGGTGGTGGAGGAAGAGAGGAGGAGTAGGTGAAGGTCAAGTTGGAGTTCGAGGTTGGGGAGGGTCTGAAGGTTTACATGGAGGTTTAGGTGGAGAAGGAGGAGGAGGAGGAAGAGGAGGAGGAGGAGATGGTGGTGGGGGAGGTGGAGGTGGAGGAGGAGAAGGAGGAGGATGAGGAGGAGGCGGTGGAGGAGGTGGAGGTGGAGTTGTAGGTGGTGGTGAATAAGGAGTCAGAGGATGGGGATGAGGAGGAGGGAGAGGGAGAGTGAAGGTGGAGGAGGAGGAGGAGGTGGTGGTGGAGGTGGTGGTAGATGAGGAGGTGGAGAAGGACGGGTAGGAGGAGGAGGTAGAGGCAGAGGTCATGTAGGAGGCAGAGGCAGAGGAGGTGGAGGAGGAGGTGGAAGGAGAGGAGGAGGTATAGACGGAGGTGGTGGAGGTGGTAGAGGAGGAGGTGGTGGAGGAGGTAGAGGTGGAGGTGTTGGAGGAGGTGGACGTGGAGGTGGGGTAAGAGGTTGTGTAGGAGGAGGAGGAGGTGGTAGTGGTGGTGGAGAAAGAGGAGGAGGAGGATGTGATGGTTGAGGAGGTGGTGGAAGACAAGGCGGAGGAGGCGGATGAGGTGGAGGTGGAGGATTAGATGGTGGAGTTGGAGGTGGAGGTGGAGATATGCATGTTAATTTAAGATTCATGTATTAAATTCAAATATTAGGTTTTCACTGTCTTATCCACTGTTGGAAATGAAAGATACAGTCTAATGAATCCTAAACATATCTCTTCACATACATAAAATCCTACTATTAAATGATAAGTATTTCATTTATGAATATTTCCTCTATTCACAAATATAGTGATTCAAGTACATCAAATTTCTTTTACGTTTAGGTATGATATATTCGACAAGAATTTGAAGAATTTATGAAGATAAAAACTTTGTGTTTATTTTGTTTAAAACTTTTGTTAGTCCCTTAAACACTTATAGTTCTAGTTTTGTTATTCAATGGACCATTTGTTTGGGAATGACTAGTTTCATCTAATTATCATTGATTTTAGAAGTGTTGGTTAAAGTTAACGTTGCTTCTTGAATAAGGGGCCTTATGTTCTTGTTTTCTTATCTTTACATGAGAAACATAGGATATTAGGAATCATATATGGATTTTTTTATTCTTAGCCATTCCAAAATTTTTGTGTAATTATTATTAATTTTTTATATATCTAATGGTTTAAGGAAAAAAAAATCCAATTCACTTTTTGGCATGACCGAAGCTTCTTTAGTTTTTAGAGAATCCATAATTTATCTTGTATTTTGTTTCAAAATATCTATTAGGAAAGGGAAATATGTTATACTTTGCTATTTGTATGGAATAATGACCTATGATGTAGGTTCCTATGTGTTCATTGTAGGGGACCTATTTTCTTGGGAACAACATTCCTTTAATGAAATTATAATTTTGAGGGAAAGGCTAAAGGCGAGACACATATAATTAGTGGAGGAGGAGAGATTGATTAGTGTATTATCATTTTTGAAGTTGAAATCCTTTGATGATAATTATTTTGTAACATGTTATGCTAAGTAATGAACATTTTTCTTTGTGGGTATATTTTTGAACTTGAAAATTGTGGCTTTACAATAAGTTTGTGTTAATTAATTTTTTTATCATATAAGATATTAAATTTCATTAAATATTTTGTCTTTTACTCAATCTCATTGTGCATTTTGTGTAATTTCAAAAAATTGTGTATTGATCAACAATTATTAGAGTTTTTATTGAAGAAGAAAACACAATAGTTATTATAATAGTTACACACGAAGGTGTTGAAAAAACGTATAGATGGTGATGAATCACCAAATTCTAATGATGTTGGTTTATTCGAAGCGAAGTAATTGGATAATTATTTTTCTATTAGAGAATCAATTCATAAGAAGGAAAAATAACTTGATGTAAATATTAAATGAGGGATTCACTAATAATTTACAAGATTTTATAATTATGTGAATGATTCACTAATATTTTACAATTCATTGAATGATGCACCAATATTTTACAATATTTTATATTTTAGTAAAATATTACAAAAAAATTAATATATACTTATTGTAGTGTAGTAGACAATGACCATTGGTTACTAGTAGAAAGAAAAACAAGAAATCACATGAAGATAAAGAACATAGGAATAGAAGAAGTGAAATGATACAACAGAGAAGCAACAAAGTGTTACTTTATATTATATTCTCTTGAGAAGACAATCACAAAAGATACAATGGTGCATACATTTCCATATATATATATATATATGATGCTGATGATGATGATGGTGGTTAACATCCACTGAGACCAAACATTGGTCTATCGGACCTAAAGAAACAAATTATTTATTTTGATTTAAGATTTTATTCCTATGCTCAAAAAGCTTGTAGAGAAGCCTCCCGAGCTCACTATAATTTCGACATTGTAAGAGGCTAGGAAGGTCAGTGTTGTAACAAAGATTGTGAAACTAGGATCTAATGTGGTTGTATGCAGGGCACTCTAAGAGGAAGTGGTTTTCATCCTCGATGTTCCTATTCTCACATATATGGTAAATCCTTTCCATCCATGGTGTTTTAGGAGCTGCCCAAAAACCCGTTTCTCTATGGAGCTCATGAGAGTTCATTCTAATATTTTCTATATTAATTTTCTTCTTTGAGCTACATAGAATAGAGGGATACTTTTGATATTCTAGAGTGGGGTTGACGACGTTCTTATAATAACTTAATTTTCTTTTAGTCGCTAAATCTTTCTCACACCACATGTTTTTTTGAACTTAGAAGTAACAATATCTTTAATGTTATTAATGTTTTGCAATGCATCATTCTCGTTGATATCCCAATAGTTTAACCAGGCCCTTGTGTCTTTATGCCACCGCAATTGAGCCTTAGGTGGTTTTTGCTAGAACTTAAAGCTAGCTTACGAATTCTATGATCATCTATGTTATTGATTTTATGCTTGTACAACAGAAACCTAATCATAGCTAGGCTCTCAATAGGGGAAAGACCTGCTTCTATAAGGATAATAGGATAGGGTGTATTAATTTTAATTTTCAAGTTATAAGTTATAAAACGCTTTTGGATTTTCTCAATCTTTCTTGATGATTCTTTGGAGATGCTGCAACCCCAAACCTCACAGCAATATAAGATAACAGGAGTGACTAAATTTTCAAAGAGGAGCTTATTTTTATCCCACATTACGATGTTTGTTGTTTTAAAATTATTTTCAAGACCAAAATAAGCTTTCCACCCCCCATTAATCCTTTTCCCAATGCTATGGTTCTAGTTAAGCTTGTGATGAATATCGATTCCTAGGTACTTGTAAGAATGCACTTCCTCCAAGTTATTATTATCATACAGAAAATTAGCGTAATTGTCCTTCTTTGATTTTATAATCATAAATTTTGTTTTGTTAGTGTTAACAGTCATACCCATGGTAGAGAAGAAATCCTTAAGAATCCTGAGTTGCTTACCAAGATCAGATGGGCACCTTGCAAAAAGAACAATATCGTCAGCATAAAGAAGAAGAATGATGACTATCCAAGCTAAGATTGTGCCACCACATCCTACTTCCTCTAAATATCTTTCGAGCTTATCGATGTAAATGCCAAATAGTGTAGGAGGAGGGGGAACCTTGTTGAACTTGATGTTACACTTAATATCTTTTGACCACCCCTCATTTCTTTTTAGCTTGGAAATTACATTATCATATAACCTTATAGCGCTAGCTCTCAACTCGAGAGTAACCTTTAGCTCTTCTAATCTATTCCAAAGGCTGTATCTAGGAACTGTGTCAAAAGCATTTCTAAATTCCACAAAGCAACAAAATAAATTGGATTTATCATTATGGCATTCCCTCATAATGATTCTAAGCGTAATGAGGTGGTCCTTTGTTGAGTGATGCCTTTTGAAACCTGCTTGGCTTGTAGCCCACTTAGCTTCACTTTCAAGCCATATGCTTAACTTCTTTTCCAAAATACTACCATATAAATTGGCTAAGGGAGGGCTGATTATAATTGTCTAATAATTAGAGGGGATTTTTTTATCCCCACTTTTGACAATAAGGATAATGAGGCTCTCATTCGAAGGCTTAGGGAACCCTTGCTTGACTGCTTGATTGAAAAGCTTTTGGATGTGGGGGATGAGCACAGGACCTCCAATTTTTATGATTCTTGCCTTGTAACCTTTAATGTCCTTAGCTTTCCCATTAGCGAGGTGATTAACCCCAAACTTAATGTCTTCTAAAGAGAAAAATACTTTCGTTGTGAGTAGGGTTTCAAAATTATCCACGACATAAATACTTTTATAATGAGCATAATTTGTATATTAACTTTTTAATATTTAAATTGTTGTTTAACTTAATTAATATGATTTTTATAATTAGTTACATGTTATGTTTTATGATGAATTTTAAATGTTCGTGTTTTCATTTTAAGTAATGTATTCCATTATTTATTTATGATGTTGTTTGTGTATAATTTTAGCACACAAGAAAGGAAGGTCATTGCCCAAATTGTCTATTGACATAATACAAATTACCTTTATGGTGATTTTACACACATAAAATATAATATCCAAGAATTACAGTTCCAATTAATTAAATTTGTATTAAACTATATATGTTCAAATTACCATTTAGTTTAACAAAATTCCATTTACTTTTACAAATGGCCATAACATCATGAATGGCTATGGATATTTTTATAAGTATCATTATTCAATACATCTTTGAGAATCAAATTCTTTTATAAATATATTTAATCAATATATATTTATAATTAGATACAAATCCATGTTTTATGATGGTACAATATTAAATATTTGTGTTTTTATTTTATGTAACGTACTGGTTTATTTATTTGTGTTTGTATCTCTATAAATTCATGAACATGGAAAAAATATTAGAATAACTTTATACAAATAACTTATATGATTATTTTAGGCATGCATAGTATCCAATGGAAGAATTACACTTCAAATGAATTGAATGCTTTCATAACTTATCTATCTTAAATTTAATAACAGTTCTCTTATTTTAGTAAATGAACATGACATCATGAATGACAATGTATTCTTTTTTGTAACCACCACTCTTCAATGTGTCTATTTGAAAATCACAATTATTTTAATTAATATATTCTTATAATTAATTACGATTTTATGTTCTATGATAGAATTTCAAATGTTTGTGATTATAGTTTTTTTGTCTATGTGTTTGTGTTTTGCATATTTTATAAGTATTTTTACTCAATATATATTTAGAATTAGTGACAAATTCATGTTTTATGATGGAATGGAATGTGTCGGAATATTCATGGTAATATTGAAATATCAATGATAAGATTTCTGAACCCCATGGAATATGTTGGAATATTCATTAAATAGTGGTGGTTACAAAAAGGAATAAATTGTCATTGAGGATGTCATGGTCATTTACCAAAGTAAGTGAACTTTTATTAAATTTAAGATAGATAACTTATGCAAGAATTCAATTCATTTGATTTGTAATTCTTGCATCGGATACTATGCATGCTTAAAATCATCATAGAATTTATTTGTATAAAGTTATACTAATGATTGTTTTTGTGTTCACAAATTTATAGACATACAAGCACAAACAAACAAATGATTACTTAAACTAGAAACACAAATATTTAAAATTCTACCGTCATAAAACATGGACTTGTAACTAATTATGAATATATATTGATCAAAAATACTTTTAAAATAATTTGATTCTCAAAGATGCATTGAATAATGATACTTACAAAAACATCCATATCCATTCATGATGTTATTGTCATTTGCAAAAATAAATGGAATTTTATTAAACTGAATGCTAACTTAAACATAGCCACCACTCTATAGCCATCACTCTATTGAAAAATTCTATAACCATCACTCTATTAAAAAATAAAAAATAAATA
>APFE031163431.1:0-20718 GCA_000404065.3 Pinus taeda | reverse complement strand
GCTGAGCACCCAGCCAAAGGAGGACTTGACGTCAGGACGCTGGTTGTATTCTCCTTTGTTGATCATTAATAATAGATGACTATCATTATGGTTCCACTCTCATTGTTGTAATGATTAATGTTGAGTTATGTCCTTCCTGACTGATGTATAATTGCATTTATTAGATTTCACGCTTGTGTTTGTGTTGTTCTCTTTGTGTGCAGGTGTCCATTCACGAGGATAGTGGAGGATTGTGACCGGCCAAGGCAAAGGAGCGTGGGCAACGTCTCTTCTACGAACGAAAGCATTGGAATCCAAGTAGGTCTTCATCACCTACATTTTATTTGCAATTAGGAACTTGCATGGTAGCATTGTTTGATTGTTGCTAGACCCGTTCTGGGCTAGTAGGGATCGCCTCTATCCGTGGAGGGGATTTACCTCTCCAACAAGGAGCCAAGGTGAAAAGTAATTTGCATGTACAAATGAGGGGGTATTTATAGCCAAGGGAAAAATTGGCCCTTGTGACTATTCAACTTCCCTCATGACTATTTGAATTATTTGACTCTTCATCTTTACATGGCTCTTCGTATGACATGTGGGTCTCTTGAACTTCCACATTACATTACATTGATTTGAACAGTATGGCCCACAGTAGTGATGTGGCCAACATGACTCATGACACGACTCAACACGACAATATTCGTATGTGCATGCTGTTGTTGGTGTCCATGTCGAGCTATAGTGCTGCTGAGTGATGGATGTGCTCTTGGTGTATCACATCTTGACCTCCGCATGGCAAGGTGTGTGGAGTCTTCGATGGTCTTGGTGTTCACTTGATGTTTCATGTACATGTTGCTCCTTTTCTTGTACATTGGCATGCTTGAAATCTTCATCCATTCGCGAAATTGTTTCCTTGCATGTTCGTTGTTTGCGAAAAATTCTCCTTATATGTTCATCCATTTGTGAAAAATTCCCTCACATGAGTCATTATTTTGTCCATTCGTGAACACATATTCTTGCATGTACTCTCCTTGTTCATCCCATTCGTCACCCTGTCATGTCTTATCCATATACCTATATCTGTAATCACTCATGATGAGACGACATCAAATCCATAAACCTCCTAGTCTACCATGATGCATTGTTATTCACTTTCGGATGCAGGTGACCGGGAGAGAGGACAAGGCTATGAAATTTCACAAGGAAAGTTTCAAGTTGGGATGCGGGCTCCAGACTCTCTTGGAGAAAATTGTACAGAAGTCACTTGGAGACTGAGATGGACAATCTAGATCAACAGTGACTATCCGCAGGATTTGGCTCGGCTGGAGGGTAGATCTGCACAATTTCTGGAGGGAAGCAGTGTGGGAAATAGAGAGGCTTTGCAAAAAAAACTATGCAATTCCTAGAGGGAGCTGGTAGTAGGCTATGGGAGGTTTCTCGGAAAAAATTGCACAATTGTTTTAGGGATCTGGTTGGTGGGTGCGGGAGGCTTCGCAGCAAAAACTACGCAATTCCTGGAGGGATCTCGTAGCGGCTGTAGGACTGCTGGTGACGAAAACTATGCAATTGCTAGGAGGCTGACTCGATGAATGCATTTGCATAGTTTCTGAGCTGAACAGGATGCTAGGTAGCTAAGGGGCTTTCTCATGAAATCTATGCAATTTTTTGGGTGAGAAGTGGGTTGGTTGACTAGGTAATTGGCTAGAAAAACTAAGCTTTTTTTTAAGGAGACAGGGACGGGCATTGGATGTCTGTCTGGACTATCTGCACAGTTTCCTCAGTCAGTAAAGAAGGAAAGGTCTACAACTTTTGCACAATTTTTGAGGGGAGTGAGTCCCAACGTCACTACCCAGTCAAACTCTCTAGTTGACTAGCAGTAGGGTTGGTTTATTAGCTTGCGGGTAGCGCAGATTGAAATGGCTCGTTGGACACCTTTGCACTGTTCTGGGTGATAGTCGGTCGCGTCGATTCTGGGGTGGAGGTCTGGTTGTTAGAGGGTGATCCGGTCATCGGAACTTCAACAAAATGACTAAGTATGTGAGCGAGTGAGTTTGTGCATATGAAACCTTGCGAACACACACTCAACATGACTTGACGATAAGACACCTCAAACCATCAAGACAACATATACGCAACATGACTAACCGATGGTGCCAACAACAAGAATGGCGTTTGTGATAGATTGTTGAACGACCGGGACAATGCTTGTGCAATAGTGCATACAACTTCATGTGTGAGTGTGATGGATGTTACATAGAGAATACAACTTGTACACATGAAGCGTGACCTCGTGCATGAATAGAACATGGATGAAAGCATGACATTGTGACCAACACGCAAAAGATGTACTTTGAATGGTCAAGCAAGGAGGGTGCAAAGACTCAACACGATCTCAAGGGGTGAGCCCAAGTGCTTGCAAACATCAAGTAAAAATCCAACGGAGGCTCCAAAATTGGTTGTAGGCAAAAATTTTGAGGGGTGTTGTGGCTGCTACAACACTTGGTGATACATTGGTTGAATTCTAGATTCTTTGTTTTGGTCCATTTACAGCACAAGGCCTTGGTCCTTCAGGGAGTATTGAGCCACTATGTGAGTTACTTTGGTTGCCCCACTTACCCTATGGACAGACACGGTTCACCTTTCACCAACTTAGTCAAACACAACAATTTTTTTTTAGCTTGATCATGGTGTTTCGAAATTGGGAAGGGTAGTTTGGCTCGTGAGCTAAAAATTTTCAGAGTATAAGTTTTCATCTCTAGTGTTGCTCCATTGCCAGTGGGCCTGGATAGTACCCTGGTGGAGTCATGCAGGAACACACACATTGCTCCACTACCAGCGAGCTATGTCAGTACCCCATTAAAGTTGCATGCTTCTCCTCAGTGGGCAGGAAGACTTTCTCTTATTTTGCCTTTGTATTTTTTAAAGAGGAATGTGCATAGGCACTTATTTATTATTGGGGTGAAAGAGGGATCCCAACTTATTGAGAGTAGAAGAGGTTGTTCCTTCAGAGAATCATGTAATACCTCTGACATAGTTTTTCTTGTTTAGATTTTTTCCTTCTCTGTTTCTACTAGTTGGATGAGCTTGAACACACAGTGCAGAAGGCTGAGTACATGCATGGGGTTTCCCAGTGTGGACATAGGTTCATGGTTGTACCCAAGCTTGCCATTGCAGACGACTTGTATTTTCCATCAAGACTTCATCGGATGAAGGTTATAGCCAAGCACAGAGAAGATGAACACAAGACTGGCGAAGTGCTAGAGTGTCACTAGACTCTTTGGATCTCAGCCACATACATATTCAAAATCCACTCAGTAGAGGGAAGCACTTATTTACAAAACTAAAAATAGCATGATACTATGCAAACAAAACAAAGCAAAACAAAAATAGTAAGCAAAGCAAACAAAACAACAAGAAAGCAAAGCAAGCAAGTAAACAAACTAAACCAAGTCAGAAAGCAAACAAACATGCAAACTAGAAAGAAAAGACAAGCGAGAAAGCAAAAAATACTCCTACTCCTACTCTAAACGATCGGGGTTATGTGAAATGAAATTTCCAGTGAAGTCACCATAGGCGTACCCGACCTCTTCGGTGACTACTGATTTTCAACAAACATCGGAGGCCTTTTACAAGTGTGTGTTCTTTTGCAACAAGTTTCTTAGAAAGTGTGAGGAAGTACTGAAGCTTGTTACTTGCAACACGACCCACCAAGTAAGATTGTTCTAGCCATTCAATGATTGGATCATAAAATTCGTGATGGCTACTTTGAAAGACTCGTGATATTTGAGAAGATGGATTTTTGATTTGAGAGGGGATGATGATGGGAATCTGATATAGATAGATGTATTTGGTCATTCTCATTGGTTATGTCAAGACAGTGAGGGCTACCATAGCCATCAGCACAAGCTGAAGTGTCTCACTTGTTTTACAGAAGTATGAGTAGAAATATGTTACACGGTGAGGATCATAGTGCGTGAAGTGACTGTCATTGGATGTACTATTGGGAAAATGATAAATTGCATGACAACCACCCAAGATAGAACAAAAATCAATCCAGTTGGTCGAGATACTAGATTCCCAGTTTGACATGAACAATGAACAATTTTGAATAGTCTTGCGAACACTCTGAAAGAGGGAACCAAGTTCGTTGTGCGCTAGATATGACAGAACACCCACCTGCAACTGGTGAAAAAATGTGTGGGCACAATGGTCATCAAAGAAATGTAGAAAGGATGCTAGCACTATGAATGTGTGAAACCAGTTGGGGTGTGGTGAAATGAGAGTAACTTGATTCACATGATAGGTTGTGTGCTTGTCATCACACAGGGAGATTGCTGGTGTGATGAGTGGGCATATTTGATGTGCAAAATTTGGAAAAAGACCAAGGAGTTGATTGCGAGAGAGAACACCCGATAAGTATGATTCTGGACAAAGATAGTCTCTAAGATGATCAACTTCATTATTCCATGATTGCATGAGGAACGAACATTCCCAACCTGAATTGGAGGTAAGAGAGGTGCATGAGGACGGACATGTTGTAACAGACTCATGGATTCGGTCATTAGTGAACATTTGAAATTTTGAAATCTCACACCTGGAATAGTAAATATTTTTTACACGGGGATCCCCATCGAGTGCCACCATGCAAATAGATAGATTGTGCGTGAGAAACGAGATTTGATTTTGTTTGAGGGGCATACCAGAGTCACGAGGTCTTGACATAACCATCAACGGATGTTGAAGTGTGTCATATCCCTGGAACATCTCGGAACTTTCCAGAATTGAAAAATTGCATTTTGAGATGTGAACCAGATCATGCATGGCTTGAGGATGGTTTTTGTTGCTGATTTCAAAAATCTCTTAGGATAATGGCCATCTTTGTCACAAGCTTCATCAAATTTTCCAGCTTCAACAAGCTAGTTTGACGAGTTGTCTTCATGCAACACACAAGATGATGATGAGTGGGAAGAGTCTTGTGCATTGAGACTATTTTCATCATGGACAACCCCACTTCCTTGTGTCGATCGAGGAGATAACTCATCGAATGAAGAAACTAGAGAACACAGAGTATCTTTGATGCATGTCGATGTGCTGTGAATGGTAGGACACATGGGCAAGTGAGGTGAAAAGCAAGCTTCGATATGGATGTCCGCTTTGACCAGTGCACATTCCAGATTTGAGTTAGAATGTACATGAGATGACAGTAGATCACATGATGTGCTTGGGTGTTCATCACAACATATGGAAGCATGGGAGTGATGAGAACCCAAGGCTAGAGGTTGCTCGAAAGAATTAATTGTGCATGATGTTTCACCAAGATTTGCAGATTGAGAATCGATCAAGAATGGGAGCTCAATGTTTTGATGTGAAACACTTTGAAATATAGAAGAGGAATTGATTATGTCTTCACCTTCCTGCTCCTCGACCTATATAATGAGACTACCTTGCACATGATCGCAATTTGAGCTAGCAACTTGAGAATCAAGAGGGTGCACCAACTATCTTGTGAGCTGGATGGTTCAAGCGAGTCATGGTACAAGGAGTCATGGCTTGTAAATGATGGAGGATGGAAGAGATGCAAATTAGACTCGAGAATTGGGTTACGAATGGTGATTTCCACTGGTGGAATGGAGGAATGAGTTATTTCCATAGGCTTTCTAAGCCATTCTGGAATTTCCTCTGTTGGAGTGGGAGATGGCTAAGAAGAAGGGTTGGGAAAATGTTGCGCATATTTCTTAGTTTTGCGACTGCTGTGAGGGGGTACTCGATGTGCATATTCCTTAGCTTTGTGGTTGTTGTGAAGGGGCACCATCTTCGAGACACAAGGGGTCTCGTGATTCACAAGACTCGAGGAAGAAGGGAAATGAGGATGTTCACCGTTTCAGGAGATATGAACCAAGCGTTTTAGCTCTTGGCTCATGAAGTCAATGTCTACAAACCATTCAGGAATTTTGTGACAAAGGTGAAGGAAGCAGGTAGCAAAGTATTCAACTGATTCACAAGGCTTCATTCTTAAATGAGAGATTCTTTCATAAACATCCTGGTGGTCACACTTATCGAAGGTTCAATGGAGCTCCTTGAGGAAAGTGAGAAGGGAATAGAAGGAAGCAGGTGGCAGGGTATGACACCACCAATTAACATGACCTTCAAGAGTGAGGAAGAGAAGTACGTAAACAAGCTCATCACTACCGATTTCATGAGATTTGCAGAAATGAAGAAAATAAAAAATGTGCTTGGTTATAGATGTTCTGTCCTCACCGTCAAACTTTAACAAGGAAAAGTAATCGAGAAGCTCATTAGAGATTGATAGTTGATTAAGGGAGAAATGAGAGAAACACCTTGGGAGCACGAATTTTGTAGGATTCACTAGGTAAGAGATTCAAACCAGATGTAATGGGCTTAACTTGTCATCTGGCCCTCCTTCTAGCACCAAAATGTTGATGGTGCTGGATCTGCCAACATTCAGAAGATCTCCCCAGTATGAAGTCCCAACTAGACCTCAAACCATTTGGTGTAGGAGTCCCATTCGGTATCATGGCCCAATTGGAATTATCTTAAATGTTTTCCTTAGGTCTCACTTGTCAGCACGAGAGAGTGGTCTACTTTGTCTTCGAGGTTCGTGTTCCTGGTGAATGATAATGTTACTTGTGTCAAGGTTCTTTCACTGTAGAGAGAGAGGATGAAAGTGAGTCTCTAGTCGATAGGGAAAAAGTCCCAACTCTGTCAGAGACACACAACACAACAAGACATGCACAACTTCCAGAGGAGCAGTCCACACGGATGCAGAAGTCACAACACACATGAGAAGATAGCACATACAACACCCAATGGAGTAGCTCGCGCGAGTGCGACGATTGTTATAACAAGTTTATGTGAAAGATTTTGTCTGATATCCGATGATGCGACCCACGCGGAAAGGACATCATTAAAAAATTATACAACACATTTTCATCAATATATGCATTAGAACAACCAAAGGAGTTCAATTGTTTTAAGACAAGTTAAAGAAACATGCATTACAAGTGTTCATGATTAGTTCTTTCAACAGTTACAATACATGTGAAAATGTGCTGGCCTGTTATCAAGCTTCTGAATTAAGTGAAAGTTCCAAGACATAGTGGTACACCACACATCACTAGCCTCATGAAAGGGGTGTTGGAGCCACTGTTCGCTCCTCAAAGAAAATACTATAGACTCTCAAGGCTATGTGGGAGGAGCCGAGGTGAAAATTCCTTTGCATGTACAAATGGCGGGGTATTTACAGCCAAGGGAAAAACTGGCCCTTATGACTGTTTGACTTCCTCATGACTATTTGACTTATTTGACTCTTAAAATTTACATGACTCTTCGTATAACATGTGGGTCTTTTGGACTTCCACGTTACATTACATTGATTTACACAGTATGGCCCACAATAGTGATGTGGCCGACATGACTCATGACATGACTCAACATGACAATGCTAGTATGTCCATGCTGCTGGTGGTGTCCATGTCAAGCTGCATTGTTGCTGAGTGATGGATGTGCTCTTGATGTATCATAGCTTGACCTATGCATGGCAAGGTGTGTGGACTCTTTGATGGTCTTGGTGTTTTCTTGATGTTGCATGTGCACATTGCTTCTATGCTTGTACATTGGCATGCTTGACATGTTCGTCTATTCACAAAATATCCTCCTTGCATGCATCGTCCGTTCATCCGTTCACTAACACACCTTCTTGCATGTACTCTCCTTGTTCATCCCATCCATTGTCACATCATGTCTTATAGATATACCTATATCTACAATCACTCATGACGTGACGACATCAAATCCATAAACCTCCTAGTCTACCATGATGCAATTTTATTTGATTTCGGATGCAGGTGGTCGAAAGAGAGGACAAGGTTATGAAACTATGCAAGGAAAGTTTCAAGTTGGGATGTGGGCTCCGAGCACTTCTATTGAAAATTGCCTAGAAGTCATTGGAAGACTAAGATGGACAATCTGGATCAGTAGCAACAGTCTGCGGGATCTAGCTTGGCTAGAAGGCAGATCTGTGCAATTTTTGGAGGGAAGAAATGCGGAGAGTAGAAAGTCTTGGGAGTAAAAAATATGCAATTCCTGGAGGGAGATGGCAGCGGGTTGCAAGAGGCTTCATGGGAAAAATTGAGCATTTTTTAGGGAGTTGGTTGCGGGTTGTGGGAGGCTTGGAAGGAAAAACTGCACAATTCTTGGAGGGAGCTGGTAGTGGGCTACAAGAATGTAGGTAACAAAAATTGTGCAATTGCTAGGAGGTTGATCAACTGAACATAAATACGAAGTTTCTGAGCTGGGAGGGATGATGGGAAGTTGAGGGGCTTTCTCATGAAATCTACACAATTTTTTTTGTGAGCAGTCAGTCCGCTGACTAGGTGGATGGCTAGAAACATTGCTCAATTTTTTGAGGGAGATAGGGATGGGCACTAGTTTTCTATCCGGCCTGTCTGTGCAATTTCTTCAGTCAGCAGAGTGTGCAAGGTCTGCAAATTTTGAGCAATTTTTGAGGGGAGCGTGTCCTAGGGTCATTTCTTGGTCAAACGCTTCAGTTGACTAGCAAGAGGGTTGGTTGATTAGCTTGTGGGCAGCGCCAGCGCAGATTGAAATGACTTGTTGGACACTTTTGTGCTATTTTGGGTGACAGTTGGTCGTGTTGATTCTAGGGTGGATGTTTGGTTATTAGAGGGTGATCCAATCGTTAGAACTTCAGAAAAATGATTAAGTGTGTGAGTGAGTGAGTTTGTGCATACGTGACCTTGAAAACACATACTCAACATGACTTGACGATTAGATGCCTCAAACCATCAAGACAACATATACTCAACATGATTGACAGATGGTGCGAGCGACAAGTGCGATGCTTGTGATAGGTCGTTGAATGACAGGGATGACACTTGCTTGACAGTGCATACACCTTTTTGTGTGAATGTGACAGATGTTTACATAGCGAATACAACTTGTACACATGAAGCGGGATCTCGTGCATGACCAGAACATGGTTGCAAGTGGGACATTGTGACGAACATGAAAAAGAAATCTGTTGAATGGTCAAGAAAGGAGGGTGCAAAGACTCAACATGAGCTCATTGGGTGAGCTCAAGTGCTTGCAAACATCAAGTAAAAATCCAAGGGAGGTTTCGAAATTGGATGTAGGCCAAAATTTTAGAGGGTGTTGCAACTGCTACAACATAACCCATGTTTTTTCCAATAAAATTCCTCTCTCTCTCTCTCTCCCAAAATTCCTAGATTGATCTTAACTTCAGATGTATGAAGCGCTAATAGGGATTAAACTGTAAAGTAGGAAAGTGTTCCCTCCGTGGACAGAGGCAACCCCTCTAGCCCTAGATCGGGTCTAGTAACAAGAAAGACAAAACAACAATTGATTCCCTTAAATAGTCATCATTGGAGGCCTACCTCAAACCGGTGGTTGATGATGTTCCATTGCGCTACTCTAGCTTCCGTTTCTTTCTCCTTAATGAGCAATCTACTTGAAACACCACAAGAAAACAATAGAGCACGTAACTAAGAACAACAATGATCTATTTACTTATAAAGTCAAGAAATCATAAGCTATCAAGTAAATTGTACACAAGATATAGGAAATCATCATTGATTATATTAAAATGAATCAAGAGCAAATCTTACAACCAAGTCTTGACGTTGCAAACCTTCTCGAAGGGTCTAGCTAGTATGTTTCTTCAAGCATTCACTCTCAAATTGGTTTCCCAAATAGACAATCTCTCTCTCTCACTCACAAGTTTTAATACAAGGTTTAGGAACTCCACCACCTCTTACCAAACTATTAGCAATCCCACACTTGTCACACTCACACCAAAGTTGTCTACTAAACTCAAAGAACCAGAAACACTATCTAACTAAAAGAACTAGCAGATCATAGCAATGGTGAGTGATTTTGTAGGAGAAGGAGTCTCTATGAAATGAGGGAGAGGGAGCTTATCCTCAAGGGAGGTTGCACAAAAGATGGAACCACCATCCCAGAGGAGGAAGGGTGACCCAAACTGAACCAACAACCAGCTCTAGAGACATCCAGAAGGATGACTGTTTGAACAAATTCGCCCAATCTGGATTGTCGTTAGTCGTGAACTAGTCTCAGCGACGACATTGCAAGGAGGCAATGCATGCAAACCAATCATCATGATAAATAGCTGGCAGCCTCGCGCCAGGCCCTAAAATTTGACTGTCATGGGAAATAGGTGTACACCTACGACAGTGTAGTGATGGGACTATTTATGATAAGGGATTGTCACGTATATTAAAGGATTACGCATGACGAGGCAAAAACTTAGGGAATAAGGGTCAACTTTCAGCATCAGAGAGCATTTGCTTAATCTTCTTTCATAAGTGGGAAGATATGAATATGTTTATTTGATACATGACACAGGAGAGGGACTGAGATGAGGACAGTGACAAATTACTGTGTAACAGATACCCCCTAAAGCATGAAGCCTAAGAGAGTGGGAGGGGTCAAATTCTTTACGAAACTGTCTGAACTGGAACACCACCTTGAAGAACCTACAGGTGCAAGTACAACTGATATCTCTGAGAGTGAAATACATGTAGTCTAGGCATGGGCATAAACATCCAAAGGACATATGAAACTTGGTCTGCGGTATGGACTTAACCACCCAGTTGATAAGACCATATATAATGATAAAGGTAAAGTCGCAGCCATCCATGAAGACTCAGGTATGGTCACAACCATCCAATGAAAGAGTCATGTATGTAATCATGAACCAATCCACGCAGCCTGAACATATGTAAGCTTAGTCTGGGTCTTGAAATCCTAACCTATCTTAGTACAAATTCTAGCATACGAACAAATGTGCTAAATTCGAGCATGATAGAAAGTCGCTTGATTATCAGTCAATGATGAAAATCGCCAACAAGCATGAGAGAAACCACCAATAATGCCAATGGATCTCAAGGTACTATCCAGTACAATCCACTAAGTGTGAAAAATGAGCTGAAGTCGAACACTTGTGGAATCACCCAATCGAAGACCAATGACGAAAGTCTGTCGTCAGGCGCGAAGAACTTGCCATTGAGGCATGCAAGCTCCAAGGTACCGAAGGGGATCTCTAGAACTATCTCCTAGATAATGAGCTGGTGTCGACAGTAGACGATATGTCACAGGAGGGCCATAATGTTCCCCCAATCAATGGTGCAAGATAAAGAACAAGTGGTAGATGGTGAAACAAAGTATCAGAGGAGGAGGTAAGGATGTGAACTGTAGAAGGATTATACTCTTGAACATACCACCGACACGACTCCGGAGGGTGGCAGCATACTGGTACCAAAGGATCAGAGGTCCGATGGAGACAACATGGATCAAATGGAATAAGGAAAAATGACAAACCAAAACCCCAGAAGGCCAATGACGATGTGAGGATATTCCAACTCGACGAGAAGCAAAAGTGTCAATGTTCAAGAGTGACTAGCTGCCGTAGGTAACCAATGATGAATTCTAAATTTTCCCCCACCATTGTTGGCGAGTACCCCAGTTATTTTTGAAAACAAGCTTGAAGGGGATAGCATATGCTTGTAATGTAAGTTCGACCTTCAGATGAATCCAATCTAGTAATAGTTTAACGAGCCCTAGGGAGGAGAAGCTCGAGTCCCGTCATGGTGACGAGTCCAATGTTGTCAGGGTTTAATGAGTCTGACATAGGGAAAACTCGGAGTCTTTTTCATGTTTAGAGAGTTTGAAAAAGATATGGAAAAGAAAACTCCAGGGGGTCATTTTTCATAAGTTTGTGTCCCTTGAGCCCGAAAAAGTATAAAATAATACTCAAGAAAACCCCTTGACCATTACGATCAAGGAGTACTTTTCATAATTAGTGGCCTCGATCTGATAAAGTAAAAAAGTGATCGAAGACACGTTGTTTCATGACTAGTTTCGAACTCGAAATGACAAAATTCCGGCATTCTTTTCATGTTTATACGGTTAGAAAAGAGCAAGAAGTGGACCACCTTTTATTCCTTTAATGAGTTAAAAGGGAAAACTCGACAATCTTTTCGTCTTTTGTAAGTCGGAAAAGGGCTTAAAGAAGGCTTTTAGAAAATACGGACCAAGCGTATATGACTCATTAATTGTACCCGTCATCCCTATTTTTGCACAAAAAACCACATCATAAGATCCATTCGATACAAGTACATTATGTACATGGAAATTAGGTTAAAAACTCAAAACCTTAATTAAAACTTGAAATAAATGGTGAAACCATAAACCCTATTTGGAAAAATCACTATAAAAGGGGTCCATGGTAATTCATTTTTTACATTTACCCTTTGAGTTTTTACCTTTAGTGATTTTGAGTGCAAACTTGCGCGAAGTTCCGAGCTCGATTCTGGCATTAGTGATCAACCATCTCACCCGAGACTCCTACAAAGTAACTAAGCCATCTTTTGCACTGCATTTCCATGGTTTTTCAGTCAATTTCATGTTCCATAGGTGGTTTTGGCTGGATTTTTAGTTTCAAATCCGCTTCTCGGTCGTCGTGGAAATCCCTCACAGGTTAGCGACGACCGAGAATGCTAACGCACACCACCAATGGGATCATCACTAGATACATGTGTATTGTCGCGACAATCGAGCAAAAAATGAAATCTGGTCTTGATTTGTTGCCACTGTTTGAAAAAAATTCGCAACAACACTGTAAAGTTAAATTTCCTATAAATTTCGCATTTAAGCTAATGGAAAAGATTCTAATCATTTTTTCCTTCAATGTAGGGCAATATGACATTTGTATGGCAGGAAAGAAGCCACGATGTTAACGACGAACAGGCATTTAAAAACCCTGAGTGCAGAAGAGCCCTACATGATTGTCGATTATTGAAATTTTTCCTTACACCACACCTTCAGGCACAACCAAACCTGCTCGAGCTGCTGATCCACTCTTGGAACCCAACATAGGGGAAGTTCATCATCTGCGGTAAGGACATTGAGTTTGACGTGATAGACATATATTTCTTGATTGGCTTGTCTCATCGCAGCGAGAGGTCAATCATGGAGGGTGTACAGGCCGTTGGTGAGACCCTTGATATGCTGATAGCGTGGGTGTGCTCGGGGGTGCGTAAATCATCCATTAGCGGGAAACTATAGATCCCGACAGTGGGGGATTTCACCCTTCACTCAGTATTGTTTATGGTGATGAGAGTGGTGGGCTCTCAAGCACGACATGAGGCAACAAAGACCCATTTGCAGCTGGCCCTTTATTGCCTCACTCGAACCATGTACAACTGGGCCGATGCAGTGTCCATTAACATGAAGAGGCAGCTTACTAAGTGCCAATGATGGGAGACGAAACAATTTGGATATGGATCCATTATGATACCGCTTATGTTGGAGCGAGTGCCATCACTTCATCTACAGGATATGGACCTGTATATACCTAGACCGTGAGAGACTCGCATGACCCGATGGGCACATGTGATGCCATGAGGAGGTGGTGGTCGACCAGTGTCGTGGGGAGTGCTGTTTCGAGAGTGGCTGGACCATCAGAAGGTCATCATCAAGGATTGGTTGTATGCGGGCACATATTTCCATGGAGACCTTGACATGCTACTCCCACCTGGCGAGCAATGGGATGAGGGAGATAAAACACTTCGTCAAACACCACACTATTTATGTGTTTTGTTTTTTATGATGTTTTGGATTTTCTCATGCATATGTCTTAATGTCGTCTCTATGTTACTTGCAGATGTGGGACCGGAGAGACCCATAGGATTGGCTCCTGAGGCATGGAGGGAGGGAAACAGAGAGCTAGCTCTAGTCTGCGCAGGAAGTAATGTAGAGGAGGAGATTGCCCGTAACCTTGAGGGCTTGATTAATGGGATCCCAGATTACAGGGGGATCGAAGAGGTCCTGGTGGAGTATCAGAGACATACAGTCGGTGTGACACCTATGATACACAGGCTCTTGAGACAAGCTTTGCGGGTAGTGGTCTGCTATAGGGAGCAGAACCCACCATTATAGACACATAGGCTTTACTTTCTGCTATTTTTGAGAGACATGTGTCTCAGATGTATTGTGAACACAAACTCTATTTTTTGACATACACACTTATTTTTTGAGTGCCTTGGTGTGCCACACAATATATATGCTATCTATGGTTTATTACTGTGCCTAAATGCTTTCATACAATGTTTGATTACATGTTACGTAAATGTCTGTCCAATACATGATTTGCTAATGCATCAGTTAATGTATTTAATTTTCTTGGAATGTGTTGATATGTGATAAAATCAAAATTTCTTTCCAATAATTTGACATGTAAATACAACCTTAAAATCTGATGATCTCTGACAGAATAACGTCAGTTAAGTTGGTGGACAGCAAGTTGAGAATCCAGATTCTCAACCAATGCACCAATATCGAGGTTAACAACATCGTTCAGTTACTCAATGACAGTGCTATATTCAGTGACATTGTTTGTGGTGCAACCTAGACAGACACCTTGAAGGTCTACTAACTCACCGTGAGGATCGTAGATCACCCATGTCATAGACGAAAGGTTTCGAGTACTACGGTAGGCACCATCAGTAAAACCAACATAAGGTGTACTAGACATCTGCACAAGAAGTAAAAAGACATAATAAGTGGCGATTATGCCTACACACCAAGCCATACATGCAAACACACACTAAAAACACACGTATGTACATAGCAGATGCACGAAATTCATGCATAATATTTATTAAGATAAAGCCCATTCTGGGGCTTATCTAGAGGATTCCCTTCGTAATAGATCAGCTCATAGGCCCCTTTTTGCAAAACGCGTTTCACAATGTAAGGCCCATGCCACATAGGATCGAATTTGCCTGCCCCCAACATATCATTTGCTTGATTGTAGAGCAAGACTAGGTCTCCTTCAATGAAAGAATGAGGGTTGACAGCTTGGTGGAAGTGAGTTTTCACTCTCTTGTTCTACGCTTCAATGACTAAAGAGGCTAGTCGATGGGTCTTGTCTAACTGCTCTAGGTAAAGAAGACATTCTTCTACCATAGTAGTGTTTGGGAGCAGTTCAACAACTAATTTAAGAGAAGGGATCTCACATTCAATCGGAAGGGTAGCCTCCAGAATATAAACCAATTGAAACGGGGTGAATCTGGTGGCATCCTTCACTGAAGTTCGATAGGTCCATAAGGCAGAAAACAACATCAAAAGCTAGTTAGACTTGTGCATGCCAATGGTGCATTGAAGCATCATGACCAAAACTTTGTCGACAACTTCTACTTGACCATTGGCCTGATGATAATACGGCGTTGAACTATCATGATGCAAGCCTAGCTGGGTTGTTAACTCAGTCATCATATGACTATGGAAATGAGAACTGTGATTAGTGACAATAGCCTGAGGGACTCCGAAACGAGAAATTACATGATTGAATAAAAACTGAGCCACTGTCTTACCGTCATTAGATAATGTAGGCATCACCTTGGCCCATTTCGTGAAATAATTGACGGAAACGATGATATACCCATGCCCCCTAGCTAAGTGAGGGTTACAGGTCATATAATCAATGCCCTATTTGGCAAAAGGGCTGACGGTAATGATAGGGTGTAAAGTATAGGGAGGCGCACGCATCTTCCATTGGTATATTTGGCATGCATGACAAGAGCAGATGGCTAGAATGCAATCCTTAAAAATAGATGGCCAAAAATAACTAGTGCAGAGGATCTTTTGAGCAGTAGTATACCCGGACATATGACCACCACATGCGCTAGATTAGCAGTCATTTAAAACTTGTTCAGCTTCCTCGAACGTTAGACAACGGTGGAGAACAAAGTCAACAACAAGACGGTACAAGGTGTCCTTGATAATGAGATAAGGCTGATAATGATGGTGAATACGTTGTCGAACATCCTTGGATAAATCAGGATGAAAGGAGGATGTCTGAAGGTAGACAATAATATCCCCGTATTAGGGATCAAGGGTGCTAATCAAGAACAAAGACTCGTCTAGAATATGGTCTTCAAATCATGAGGGTGTAGTAGCAGATGGTAGCAAGCAAAGCAATTGAGTGAAAACGAGGGATTTCTTAGACTTGGCTATAGTAAACTCCAAGTCAAACTCTTGAAGGATGACAATCCATTTCGAGTATTTTCCCCCCAACAACTGACTTGACAAGATGCACGTCATCAGGTTGCAGTAAAAAATCATTGTCCTTGTACGCAATAGTATGTAATGGTAGAAACGTTCGACAATGTGAACGACTAACAATGCCAACTTTTCAACATAGGCATATCGAGTTTCCATGTCAATTAAATTACTACTAAGATAACAGACAACATGCTCAGTACCATCATCATTGTCTTGAATCAAAACCATGTCGATGGTGCTATCGGTAGTGGCTAGATAGAGAGTATAGTCGCGGTGATAATCAGGCAGATGTAACAACAGAGCATAAACAAGGATATCCTTGAGTTGCTCGAATGACTCTTGTGTAGTGGCATCCCAGATAAAGGAGGTATCCTGCTTTAATAACCATGTATAGCCTTTGGCAACTTCACCATAGTTCGAAATAAAATGACGTAAAAAATTTACTTTACCTTGCAAACTCTGCAATCATTGCAAAGAAGCAGGAGGAGGAAAATTCAAAATGGCTTCAACCTTGAGTGGATCTAGGAGGATGCCCTCTTTGGAGATGAAAAACCCAAGAAGTCTGCTGGATTAAACGCAGAAGACACATTTATGCAGATTAAGATGGATACATTAGTGTCGACAGCGAAGAAATTTTTTGCGAAGATGACTTGGATGGTCATGATGCTTTGCCAAATGGGCCATAAGGTCATCCAGGTAAGGTCGCACAATGTGACGAATATCATGGAACGCATAAGACATTGCATGTTTGAAGGTAGCACCAGCATTTTTGAGACCGAAAGGGAGCTTCTTATAGGCAAAGGTACCCCACGAGCAAATGAAGGCGGTTTTGTGTTGATCCACAGGCGATATATTGATCTGGTTGTAACCAGAAAAGCTGTCCATAAATGAATAAATTTCACTCCCAACATAATCATCAATGAGTTGGCCGATGAAAGGCGTGGGATAGTTATCTTTGGGACGAGCATGATTAATGTCCTGATAATTAACACACACCCTAATAGTGCCCTGCTTCTTGGTCACAGGGACAATATTAGAAACCCAATCTGTGAGTGGGATAGGGTAAATAAACCCTACTTTAAGAATTTTTTCAACTTCTGCTTTAATAGCTACAGCCTTTCCGGCCTGCACAGGGCGTAGCTGCTGTCGAACAGGATCAGCACCCGGATACATAGGTATTTCATGCACCACGATGCTAGGATCAATGTCGAGAATCTCTTCGTATGACCAAGCAAAAACATCACGAAATTCTATAAAAATATCAGTATAAAGTTGAATTTCCTTCAGAGTACAAGTTATTCCGATGTGAATATTCTCGACAACCCCTAGTTTAACAGAGACGTCGATAAGCATGGTTTACGTGATGTTCTCCATATTGCCTTCAGAGAAAACTTGATGGATTTGAATAGGTGTCTGAAGGGGTTGGGAGAGGACATAGGAAGCAAACTGCTCAAGACCAGTAATCATAGCCCTGTGGCTAGGGAGAAACGAGGAACAATGGTGATGATCAAACCAAGGAGGTTCCTCGAATGACATAGTCTCAATGATCGCTTCATCAAAAGGAAAGATTTCCTGTAAGGGATCTAAAGAAGTGCTGTCTTCGAGCCAAGGGGATTGAACATACGTGTTGAGAGCTCTACTCCAAGGAGCAGGTTCAGAAGATGAAGCCGATGCAGAAACAATTTCGACATAGTTGAGCTCGACAGGACTCAACGACATAACATTGCCCCAAGATTCTACTTGATCAATGGGAGGAAGGACCCAAGGATCAGAATGGACAAAGATCATATTGATGGGAGCGATGTTGGGAGGTGGGAGTGTGGTGGGCCCCAATATTGCAGCAATAATGTTGCAACTCCTGGGACTGCCTTCTTTAATTTTATCAACCCAGTAGTTTGTAACAAACTTGGAAGCGACGGTGCTGTATGCACAAGTACTAGCTCTTGCCGTAGTTGTCACTTGGTTAGCTGGCACAAGTCCACTAGGGGCTTAAGCCAACATCTATGAGCTTTGAGAAGAAGCTTTTTAACTGATGGATGAAAGCTAACTCAAAGGAAGCTAATCTACTTGCAGAAAGAAACTGAAAAGCTGAAAGGAGGATGGAGCAGATGGGATTGATGGAGTACAGGTGGATGGAGAGGTATTACAGGCGCTCTGCAAGTTATTTTTAGAATTTGACAAATGAAGACTTGGAAAATCAAGAATCTAGGTTGGAGGATGGAGCAGATGGGATTGATGGAGTACAGGTGGATGGAGAGGTATTACAGGCGCTCTGCAAATTATTTTTCGAATTTGACAAATGAAGACTTGGAAAATCAAGAACCTAATTACTTTGACCTAATCTGACCTAGATAACAGCAAAGGAAATGCACAGAAGTCTATTTGTAGCGAAATCATATGAAGTAACTATGCAACTAAGCAATCATGAACCTAAGCATGCAACCACAACTGGTATCAACTTCTACAAATGAGAATCTAACACTAATAATTGCATGATGAAGCAAAAGTAGTGTTTTTAGTGGCAGCAAGGACACCTTGGTCCCAGCTCATGGTCCCACTGAGGGAGAGGTGAGATCAAAGGTGCTTGATAGCCTTTTTCTGAATATCTTCTCTGTTATTAACCTATCAAATCAATCTGAACATGAAAATCCTTTTTAATCATCAAAAGAAACCTAAATAACAAAACAAGATTTAAATCTAAATAACAGATTTTATTCTAAGAATGCAGCAAAAACACATAAAAGTAAACAAAGGAGGTACTGGGCACTTGGGTTGGGCCCAACCCCAAGAGCTACAACATCCTAAGAGAGATTAGAGCTGGTGCAAAGTTGGATTCATCTTTATTGATCAAAAGAATAAGTACATTCCAAAAATTGTCCACAAGAAAAAGCTTGAAAATGTGTTGAAATGCAGAGCTAACCTACTACCTAAAGAATGACTAAAATCGAACTACAAACTAGCTAACTTCTACCTAAAAAGTGACTAATTGAAATGAGGCCCTAAGCCTTCTTATTTATACAAATTGAGGACCCCAACAGCCCTCCTAAACTTTAGGAACTCGGCTGCCAAAACTTGTAGTTAACAACAAATTTACTAGCTCCTTGCTCGGCTGCCCTTGTGGTAATTGATTTGGTGGCCCTTGAACTCCGAGCTGATGGTGGAGAATTCGAGGTAAGGGCCCATAAATGAAGGGGACACCTTCCTACAAATCCTCTCCACGAATTTGGCTGCCAAGTGCTCATTTAAACCTTTGATTTTGTCTCCAAATTGACCAAAATGACTGCATAAAGCACACATTAGACTTGTTGGCATAATGACTAACCCAATTCACTCTATTAGCATAAATATAATAAAAAACATGCAATAAAATGATGAGAATGGTGGATTAAGTCGAATTAGGAGGTTGAATGAGCCCATATAGTTATCCATTTTTGGGGCTCATCAGAGTGAAAAAACACCCATGAGGGCAGGATCTTTAAAAAGTCCAACACCCACACTCTCATACAAAACAGAGGTATGCTCCACAAAAGGCACATGCCATCGGAAGAAGAAGTAGCGAAGAAGGACAATTGATCTACTGTGACAATTTTCCCTTGATGGGGAAAACGAAGGACAGGAAATAGAGATGAAGCCATGGCTTACATGGTGTATGTCTAGCTTCGTCCTAAGAGGAGATTGTAAGTTAAAATCGCATCGACAACCTCGACCTCAACTTCAACTGTCTTCCCTTCCTGGGTAATAGGCAGACGTGGGAGGATACCATAAGGATGGGAATATCTCCCATCAAAGGCTTCCAAGGTATTGGGAGACTGACTCAGGGTCGGAGAACTAATAGCCTTCCAACAAGCAACATACATGATGCAAGTGGAAGCGCCTTCGTCAATTATAGTGCAATGAATATTCTTAGAGTTGATGATGACCTGAATTAGGAAGGTGATTTGATGAGGCAGTCTCGGTACATGATTATCCAGGTCAAAAGTGATCAAATCTGAGTCGGCCGGGTCAATGCCACCAATGGCTGATAGCAAAGACTTCCTCTGGGAGGGATAGCTCTGGAGAACTTCTAACGTGTACATTTCCGAGGGATCTTGGGCTAAGTCCACAACGATGCTATAATGTTGTGCAGCACAAGCATTAGGGTTGTAGGAAGAAAGCACTCCTTTGGGAGGAGGTTTAATGACTGACTTAGTACTAGGTTGCTTGATATGGAGCGGACCAGTACTAGACGAAGGAATACTGGAGGGGACCTCAGTTTCCTTCCCAGTGGCCGAAGGATATTCTTTTGACTATGCACTAATATGGATGGTGTTACCTTCCTGCTGCAGCAGGTTATTCATATTTCATGATTGGCATTTTACAGGCCAAATATGTCGTACTTTGCTTGATGCAATGCTCCATATTTGCTTAACAATCTCCAAGTGAAGAAGGCTACTTCAAGTTCATTCAATTGCCTTCCAAATTTTGTAAATTTATCCCGGTATCGCCAATTTTTCAGTTAAAGGGATGACCAAATAGCTTAATCTTGGTCTCCCTAGGTTTAAATTTCCTGTTTTAGAATATAGAGAATGTAAATCTGTCCAAACAGTTTAATCTTGGCAG